>CAUVYP010000290.1:5000-22500 GCA_963556195.1 Sepiola atlantica
ACCGCTGAATGCTAAATAAGTACCTATCTCCGCCCAGGGGTGAATGCTAAATACGTACATATTGCCGCCCCGGTGTGCATACACCATATGTACCTATCACTGCCCCAGTGTGAATACTAAATATGTACATATCGCCGCCCCTGCGCGAATGCTGAATACGTACCTATCGCAACCCCAGGGCGAATGCTAAATACATAACTATCGCCACCCCTATACACTACTATATACGTACCTATGCCACCCCAGTGCACATACTATATATAAACCTATCGCCGGCCTGGTGCGCATAATATATTCGTACCTATCGCGGCTCTGGTGTGCATACTACATACTTACCTATCTCTGCAAGGGTGCACATACTATATATGTACCTATCTCCAGCCCAGTTCGCACACGTAAGAACTCATATTAGTGCACCCCTGTCGTGTTTGAAAAACAAAATAGTGTTCATTCATGTATTGTCACTATCATAAATATAAATAATTTTAGTTAAAAACAGAAAAAAAGAAATGTTTTTGCCTCCCCCCACGAACATTTTTTTCCCATCCTCCCACATACTTAGAAATATTTTTAATTTAAAAGAAATAAAAAAGAAAAGGAAAGTTTTTGACCCGCCCCAAAAATTTTATGTTCCCCCCATAGATAGAAATATTTTTAGTTTAAAAAAAGAAAAAAAAAATTTTTTTAGCCCCCCGCCCCGAAAATTTTTTTTTTCATCCTGCCCCATACATATAAATATTTTCAATGAAAAAGATAAAAGAAAAGGAAAAAAATGTTGCCCCCCACCCCAATTTTTTTTTACACTCCCGGTGCGCATGCTATATTCGTACTTATGGCATCCCATGTGCACATGCTATATACGTTCCTATCGCCACCGCTGAATGCTAAATACGTACCTATAGTCTCCTCGGTGCGAATGCTAAATAGGTACCTATCGCCGCCCCGGTGCGAATGCTAAATAGGTACCTATCGCCGCCCCGGTGCGAATGGTAAATACGTTTATATCGCCGCTAAAAATTTCCACGACCACCAATCTCTCCAGGCCCCCCAACTTTTTTTTACTCTCGCCCAACCCTGAGTAATATTTTTAGTTCCAAAAATAAAAAAATAAAAAAATTTGGCCCGACCCCTAAAAAGTTTGTCCTGACCTCTAAACATTTCCCCGAGCCCCCAATCTCTTCAGAACGCCCCCAACTTTTTTATTATTCTCTCCCAATCCTAAGAAATATTGTTAGTTAAAAAAATAAAAAAACAAAAAAAATTTGGCTCGACCTATAAAAAGTTTGTCCTGACCCCTAAAAATTTCCCCGACCCCCCAATCTCTCCAGCCCCCCCCCCCCACAGTTTTTTTACTCTCGCCCACCCTGAGTAATATTTTTGTTCAAAAAATAAAAAAATTTGGCCCGACCACTTAAAAGTTTGTCCTGACCCCTGAAAATTTCTCCGACCCCCCAATCTCTCCAGCCCCCCTCAATTTCTTTTACTCTCCCAAACATGAGAAATATTTTGAGTTCAAAGAAAAAAAAAAAAATTTGGCCTGACCCCTAAAATTTTGGCCTGACCCCTAAAATTTTCCCCGACCCCCTAATCTCTCCAGCCACCCCCCCTCAAACTTTTTTTCACTCTTCCCGAGGAATATTTTAAGTTCAAAAAAAGAAAAAAAAAATTTGGCCGGACCCTTAAAGAATTTGGCCTGACCCTTACATTTTCCCCGACCCCCTAATCTCTCCAGCCCCCGCACCAACTTTTTTTTTCAGTGTCCCACAACCCTGAGAAATATTTTAAGTTAAAAACAAATAAAATAAAAAATTTGGCCTGACCCTTAAAAAATTTGTCCTGACCCCTAAAATTTAATTGTGTTTTTAAACGTGAGTTAACGCACTTCCTTAGCTATCCTCTAACAAATAAATTTCATTAAAAAACATTAATTGGTTTATGAACTTGAGGTATTACGTAATTAAATTACAATATGACTCAGCAATTTCAAATTACTATAAAATATAATGAAAAATAAATGAAAAGCCCCCCCCCCCCCGATGAAATATTCCCCATGGACTCCTAAGGGCTGGGTTAATAGATTCGAGAATACTCTCATCATCTTACTCTGTGAATTTTACATAAGAATACACTTTTATATGTTATGTATATATTCTCTAACCTTGTTTTAAACACCTTAATTGTGTTTTTAAACGTGAGTTAACGCACTTCCTTAGCTACCCTCTAAAAAATAAATTTCATTAAAAAACATTAATTGGTTTATGAACTTGAGGTATTACGTAATTAAATTACAATATGACTCAGCAATTTCAAATTACTATAAAATATAATGAAAAATAAATGAAAATCCCCCCCCCCCGATGAAATATTCCCCATGGACCCCTAAGGGCTGGGTTAATAGATTCGAGAATACTCTCATCATCTTAGTCTGTGAATTTTACATAAGAATACACTTTTATATGTTATGTATATATTCTCTAACCTTGTTTTAAACACCTTAATTGTGTTTTTAACGTGAGTTAACGCACTTCCTTAGCTACCCTCTAAAAAATAAATTTCATTAAAAAACATTAATTGGTTTATGAACTTGAAGTATTACGTAATTAAATTACAATATGACTCAGCAATTTCAAATTACTATAAAATATAATGAAAAATAAATGAAAATCCCCCCCCCCCCGATGAAATATTCCCCATGGACCCCTAAGGGCTGGGTTAATAGATTCGAGAATACTCTCATCATCTTACTCTGTGAATTTTACATAAGAATACACTTTTATATGTTATGTATATATTCTCTAACCTTGTTTTAAACACCTTAATTGTGTGTGTTTAAACGTGAGTTAACGCACTTCCTTAGCTATCCTCTAAAAAATAAATTTCATTAAAAAACATTAATTGGTTTATGAAATTGAGGTATTACGTAATTAAATTACAATATGACTCAGCAATTTCAAATTACTATAAAATATAATGAAAAATAAATGAAAATCCCCCCCCCCCGATGAAATATTCCCCATGGACCCCTAAGGGCTGGGTTAATAGATTCGAGAATACTCTCATCATCTTAGTCTGTGAATTTTACATAAGAATACACTTTTATATGTTATGTATATATTCTCTAACCTTGTTTTAAACACCTTAATTGTGTTTTTAAACGTGAGTTAACGCACTTCCTTAGCTACCCTCTAAAAAATAAATTTCATTAAAAAACATTAATTGGTTTATGAACTTGAGGTATTACGTAATTAAATTACAATATGACTCAGCAATTTCAAATTACTATAAAATATAATGAAAAATAAATGAAAAGCCCCCCCCCCCCGATGAAATATTCCCCATGGACCCCTAAGGGCTGGGTTAATAGATTCGAGAATACTCTCATCATCTTAGTCTGTGAATTTTACATAAGAATACACTTTTATATGTTATGTATATATTCTCTAACCTTGTTTTAAACACCTTAATTGTGTTTTTAAACGTGAGTTAACGCACTTCCTAAGCTACCCTCTAAAAAATAAATTTCATTAAAAAACATTAATTGGTTTATGAACTTGAAGTATTACGTAATTAAATTACAATATGACTCAGCAATTTCAAATTACTATAAAATATAATGAAAAATAAATGAAAATCCCCCCCCCCCTCCGATGAAATATTCCCCATGGACCCCTAAGGGCTGGGTTAATAGATTCGAGAATACTCTCATCATCTTACTCTGTGAATTTTACATAAGAATACACTTTTATATGTTATGTATATATTCTCTAACCTTGTTTTAAACACCTTAATTGTGTGTGTTTAAACGTGAGTTAACGCACTTCCTTAGCTATCCTCTAAAAAATAAATTTCATTAAAAAACATTAATTGGTTTATGAAATTGAGGTATTACGTAATTAAATTACAATATGACTCAGCAATTTCAAATTACTATAAAATATAATGAAAAATAAATGAAAATCCCCCCCCCCCCCCCGATGAAATATTCCCCATGGACCCCTAAGGGCTGGGTTAATAGATTCGAGAATACTCTCATCATCTTACTCTGTGAATTTTACATAAGAATACACTTTTATATGTTATGTATATATTCTCTAACCTTGTTTTAAACACCTTAATTGTGTTTTTTAAACGTGAGTTAACGCACTTCCTTAGCTACCCTCTAAAAAATAAATTTCATTAAAAAACATTAATTGGTTTATGAACTTGAGGTATTACGTAATTAAATTACAATATGACTCAGCAATTTCAAATTACTATAAAATATAATGAAAAATAAATGAAAAGCCCCCCCCCCCCCGATGAAATATTCCCCGTGGACCCCTAAGGGCTGGGTTAATAGATTCGAGAATACTCTCATCATCTTACTCTGTGAATTTTACATAAGAATACACTTTTTTATGTTTTAAACACCTTAATTGTGTTTTTAAACGTGAGTTAACGCACTTCCTTAGCTATCCTCTAAAAAATAAATTTCAGTAAAAAACATTAATTGGTTTATGAACTTGAGGTATTACGTAATTAGATATGACTCAGCAATTTCAAATTACTATAAAATATCATCAAAAATAAATGAAAAGCCCCCCCCCCCCCCCGATGAAATATAAATGCACATTGGTCTTTATTATAGATAAATATAAATGCACATTGGTCTTTATTATAGATACAAATAAATGCACATTGGTCGTTATTATAGATACAAATAAATGCACATTGGTCTTTATGATAGATTTTCTTAATATCCCCCCCCCCCCAAGAAAAAAATTGGCCTGAGGCGCTCACACCGGCGAATGCCGTCACCCCCCTCCCAATTTGGCATGAAAGGAGGAGGTAATGCCTATCATGATAACAGAAGGGAGGGGGAGGAATATTAGCGTCTATTAAAAGGTTGTAGTGTGAGTGAATTTCTTCCTGACACTTTACATTATTTTTCAAATTATCTGCCACTCTCTGACGTCATGATGACCTGATATAACCGGACACAATTTAGAGCAAGACCGGGTACATCCGGCAAGGGATTATGGGACAGATGCGGATGTGATTGAGCAACCCTTGTTTCACTACACACACTTAACGTAGGATTCCTATGTTGTTATTGATGCATCCGGACAGAAGTTATTGGATGATCTGATAGAACCGGACACAATTTAGGGCAAGACCGGGTACATCCGGCAAGGGATTATGGGATGTTTACAGTGACTCTGCATTTTTATCGGATTAGTACACAAATACATTAGAGTAATTTACTCCTCTCCAGGAGTTAGGCACAAGGCCAGTTTTTATCCTACTCCCACCAGTAAGATGTGACCCAAGCTCGGGTCGGAAAGTGGGGGTTGAAAAGCCAGCGCCCGAGAGGTGAAATACATTAGATTATTTCGAATATGTTAAAAAATGGCGTATAAAAGCTATGTTGAATTAGAGAAAAACGGCCTAGAGGAGTCTAAAAAATTTTGTTGATATTTAAAACTCATGTAATAATCTGTTAAATAGTATTGTACAATGTTTGTTGAAAGAAAATCATAGTTATTATTACTTGCTAATTTATTAACGTAATTTGAACAGTGTATAGTGGATAGGCCGCTGTACTGCAGTAGATTTGTTATAAATAATCCAGTAAATCGCATGAAACTTTTTAAGCTTTGTCGGCCTTTTGGCTTTACCGACTGTCTGTACTCCCGCTGCCTGCGGACCGCCTTCTTGCTTTCACGCGCTTGCTCTTTTCACTTCTGTGGAATGGGCGGAAAGCATACGTCCGCAGACAGGTCTGTACGCAACGTCCGTGTGATGGAGGCTTGGGGATGCCTGACTTGGCAAGTCATAGACATGCTGAGAGACTGGCTTTCCTGAGTCGTACTTTGACGGAAGACGCTCCGTGGGTCCCTGCGGTTGAGGACGCCTTTCCCAACCTCATACCCGACCACTCGGTCGAAGGTCGACGTAGGCCAAGAGGAGAGTCGCTGTTCGTCACCGAATGCCGAGCCGCGCTTAAGGCGTTGCCGGGGTCTAGTGACCTTGCCCGGTCTAGGAAGAGACTGTATCGGGATCTAGTGGAGGGGTCCGCTTCGGATCCACTTGGGAGACGGCTTGGATTGGCGACGGAGGAGGCTCGCTCCCAGTGGAGTTGGGCGCCAGGCCAGAGTTATCTCAACAATTCTGAGTACTCTCTGACCTGGCAGCTTGTTCGGAACGCACTGCCCCTCTATGGCAGATTATGCAGGGATGGCATAAGGGACGTCCCCTTGTGCCCGCGCTGTGAGGACAATGAGGAAGAAACGGCCGAGCACGCCTTCTTCACTTGCAGAAAATTACGTCTTCTCTGGGAGTATGTCAGAGAGGTAACGGCTCGCATCGACGCCGAGCAGCCGCTGGTCCTGGATGTAGCATTCATCATCAACAACGTAGCGCCGTGGTCTAGAGAGAAGCGAATGGTGTTTCTTGTGATCCTGGCCGTAGCTAGGTTAGTGACGTGGGTTACACGTCTAGATGAGGTTCATGGGGTTGGGTCTGTTTCGGATCGTGATCTGGTTGTTTACTTTAAGCATCAGCTTAAAGTGAAAATCAGATGCGATTGGAAACGACTACATCGCATGGAGTTCAATAGAAGATGGGTGCACAACACTAGTTTGTGCATTCGACGAGGGTCCAGGTTTGAATACGTTTTCCCGCCTTAGCATGGCGCAGACGGTACTGGGTCCTACGGAACCCAGCCCAGTATAAAACAAAATTATTTTTTATTAGCCTAGTCGAACTATAAGCTAGTAGGAGTAAATGATGTCCTGTCCCAACTTTGTTTTTTCTGCAGGCACTAGAGAGCTTCCAAAGATGCCCACTCCACATATTTATTTTGTCCCCTGCTGATGAAACCCTTGGCAATATTATCTTGGAAGACGCCATCCATTCCCGTACCCAGATCCCGATTAATTTATTTTCAGAACGCCCCGCTTTATTCCCACTCCCATTTAGGGGTCGACCTGCTTGTTTTCGGCTTTGAGCCGGAAAACAGTGGGCGGTCCGCACTTAGCAAGAGGGTAGGGAAGGGTCCTACTAACCACCCCTTATCATTTTATTTGGTTCTTTATTTTTCTTTCTTTTTGGGTGTTTTTAATGTGTATCCCAATCCCACGTTATTTCATGGTTTCATGTATCATTTTGGGGATATTTTAAGTAGGGTTAAGCCATAGAGTGACTGTGAATTTTTTAGTGTGAATGTCTAGCTTAGGGTAGAGTAGGTTTTTGTCATTGTGCATTTTCTTTGCTTTTTGTCAAATAAAAAATGTCTTTGTTTTGTCTTTGTTTGAAATAAAAAATGTCAAACTGTTGTTTTTTAAATGTCACAATGACCCCCGACCCCCACCTTCCCCCCTTCCACAGTGGGCTTTTATGCCTAAGGTGGTATGCATTCTGGGAATGTAATCTTAACTCTAGGAGTTAATGTTTTCCAGGATGCATCCATCTAAATAAATTGTCGGCCTTTTGGCTAAGATCAGAGTGTAGTATCTGTTCTCAGATAAAACATTCTCGTTTTCCCAAAGACCAGGCGTTCCGCTTACCTAGCCTTGCAGCTAGGTTCAAAGCGTTTTTCTTTGACCAAGCCCCCTTTTGGGGCTTTAGTCACCTTTTTGTCCCCTCTTGGGACTTTTTTCTTTTCTTCTTTTCCCTGACTGTTGGGCTGACTTAAGCAGCTGGCAGGTTTCGGGGAGACTGACGAACCCGTAAAACGGTGAAGGTCTCTTCGTCTCCGAATCGGCGGGTCTAGTCCGACAGTCAGGTTCGTTCGCCCCTCTTGGGCCATTAATTATTTTTTATTCTTTCTTTCAGCGTCTGTCTGAGGTGCGCACTTAAGCAGCTGGCAGGTTTCGGGGAGACTGACGAACCCGTAAAACGGTGAAGGTCTCCTCGTCTCCGAATCGGCGGGTGTCGTGCCTCTTTCAGACCCGCTTATAGATGGAAGCCACCCGGGCTTCAAAAAACTGTGTTGTCGTTGACAACAGCGAGGAAGGTGTGACCGCGGAGGGCACCTTGTTAGATTTGGTGAATCGTACTCCTGAGTACGACCTAATGATGGTGGGGATAACCGTGCCGAGCGGTTCTCCGACCTGGAAGGGGGGTTGCACACCCGAGTGCGCCCCGGTCGTGTTGGAGGGGGGTTGCACACCCGAGTGCGCCCCAGTCGTGTTGGAGGGGGTTTGCACGCCCGAGTGCGCCCCAGTCGTGTTGGAGGGGGGTTGCACGCCCGAGTGCGCCTCGGTCGTGTTGGAGGGGGGTTGCACGCCCGAGTGCGCCCCAGTCGTGTTGGAGGGGGGTTGCACGCCCGAGTGCGCCCCGGTCGTGTTGGAGGGGGGTTGCACGCCCGAGTGCGCCCCAGTCGTGTTGGAGGGGGGTTGCACGCCCGAGTGCGCCCCGGTCGTGTTGGAGGGGGGTTGCACGCCCGAATGCGCCCCAGTCGTGTTGGAGGGGGGTTGCACACCCGAGTGCGCCCCAGGAGGTGTTGCCTCGCCGGGCACCTCAGTTTCGGTTATGGAGGGTGTCGCACCGAGCGGCACTCCAGTCGGGTCGTTTTCTATGACAGGGGGTAGCATGCCCGAATGCACCCAAACCCTAAGTTTTGGCGAATTTAGTGATACCCCATTCTTTAATCAGAAGCAAGTAAGAAAGTGCCAGTCTCTAGACTTGGAGGTGGCACAGAGACAGTATAGGCCAAAGTCGTTTCTTGGGTGCTCCTCGGGGGGATCATCAACGGACAGCTCTGAGGGAGACGAGAGTAGGCCTGAAAGACCAAGAGTTAGGAAAGGGGCCAAAAAGGTCTTGCCAGAAAAGACACTTAATAAGGACTCCAAAGGAACCACATCGACGTGGGGACCCCAGGCCCAGAAGACTCCAGAGGAGTATAGGCGACTCTTCAGAGATAAATACGCCGACTTCACCGACGGAAGTACAATCAAAGTAGTCCCGGGCACTCTGGAGAGACTAAAGAAACGAATAGTCTCATTGGTTACAACTGATACAAAGACGAAGGGGCTGACTGGGGTCCCCAAGGACAAAATAATGAAAATACTTGGGGATCTGAAGATCCCAGCTACTTACGTAGTAAAGCGATCATACGCTATGTATGATATTCTGCTCCCTAACGTGGCAGAAGCCGAAAGAGTGGCGAAATGGGAGCATACGAGTAACGGGATAAAATTGACTCCGGAATATTTATCAAAAAGGAGGACAACTGTGTCAGTTCTCGGCGTCCCATGCTGTGTCGCCTTCGAACACATAGGCGCCATTATGTCACAGTATGGCGACGTTGAGGCAGTGTTCCCAGTCCGTGGTCCCCGAAATATCCAGACGGGGGACTACAAGATCCTTATGCGACTCACCCGTGAAGGATTCCGGGAGATACCGGCGCAGCTATACTGCGAAACCTGGTCGATGCCAGTGATAGTGGAGGGAAGGAGGCCGGTTTGTTGGCACTGTCAGACGTCGGGGCATATGGCAAAGGAGTGCCCCAAAAGGAACCCACCAAAGACCCCGGTGGCAGTGCCAACAGTGACAACAAATGTCCCAAAACCAACAGAACCAACAGTACCGGAAGAAGTACCGGAAGTACCGGAAGAAGAAAAAGGTTGGAACAAGGTGGCAGCCAAGAAGGGGAAAAAGCCGACTCCAAGCACGAGCGAGAAACCCGCTAAACCACCAACAGGATCAGACGAAAATAACGACTCTGAGGAGGACATGACTGTGGAAGGAGTACCGCCGGTCCAGAAGCCCAAGAAGGACACCAGGGCAAAGAAGAGCCGAGACCAGAAAGCGACATGTCCAGACAAGGAAATCGTTCAACCACCCAAACCCCAATCTCCAGAACCCGAAGTTGTGGTTGAACAAAATACCCCTCCCCAATCCAACACCCCTGAAGAGATATCCATGGCCGTAGCATCGGCCGAGGCAGATGAAGAGCCTAAAAGCCCATATAAAACTGCCAAACAACCAGAGGCAGCTGTAGCCGACAAGGTAGCGGCGGAGGAAGCTGTTGCCGACAAGGTAGCGGCGGAGGAAGCTGTTGCCGACAAGGTAGCTATGGAGGAAACTGTTGCTGACGAGGAAGTGCCGGAAGAAGTTACGGCGAAAACTGCACCCACTCCTCCACCAGTTAGACGAGAAAGATCCCGGAAGCTCCCTTTCCTGCCTGGGGGAAGAATTTGTGAGGCGGACGCAACACTTGTCCAGTCGGACCTAAGTAATAGGCAGAGGGGTTATCTGAAACAGTTAGGAGCGTTCACACATGTGAAAGGGAAAAGAGTCGATAACCCTCTGAACTTCCGGGATGCCCCAATGATAACTACCTTTATCAGGCATGATAAAGGTAGTAGGGCACGCGCCCTTTGGAGAATGGTGGAGGAGGGAAGGATGGCTATTCCGGGGGTTACCTTAGTTGACGAGGAGTATCCATCAAAAAAGAAATTGGCTTCTAAATGTCCGGGGAGGGTCCCCATTTATGTTCATCCCTCATTTTTTCGGGCTTTAAAGCTAACCTTTCCCCTGGACGTGGGAGGTCTGGCTCGAGACGGATGGATTTCGTCCGAACTGCTGACTGGCAGTCTTGGTCAGGCCTTCGGCGTCCTCACTCCCGAGGACTTTAGGCCCGTCTGCGACATATAAATAAAGGATAATGGCTTTAAACCTGGCCACATTGAATGTGAGGGGCATGAGATCTCGAAGCAAGGCTGTTCGCGTGCTGAGGGATCTCGTGGCCCTTAAGGTAGATATAGCTGCGATCGAGGAGACCCACTTCGTTTCGTATGGGGATTGTGATGTGCTGACTGACGACTATGACGTCATCTCAGCATATGGCAATGTCCGTAGTTGTGGTGTCTCTTTGCTAGTGAGACGCACTCTGTCCGTGACAGTGCGCGTTGTTCATACGGATGCGGAAGGACGGTTGGTCGTAGTCGATGTTGCCGTTGACAGCAGCAAGTTTCGGATCGTTGCGGTTTATGCGCCTAACGCTGTTGGTGAGAGGGTTTCCTTTTTTCGACGGTTGGAGACGTTTCTCGGGGGTCCGGAGCGAGTAGTTTTAATGGGGGATTGGAACGCCGTCCTTGACCCCAAGATAGATAAGGTCGGGGGTAATAGAGGGTCGGAGAGGTGTGATAGCAGTCTGTCTGACCTGATCGCCTCATGCGATCTTGTCGACAGATTTCGCGTTGATCACCCAGGGCGGGAGATGTGGACGTGGCATACTAGCGCGGCCTTCTTTTCGAGTACTTACTTGGACAGAATGTTAGTTAGAAGAGGCGACATAGATTTCTTATCTTGTCCCACGTTCACTTGGTTAGGTCATTCGGACCATAAATTGGTTATGGCCCGTTTTAATTTAAGTGATAGGCCTAGGTTAGCTGGGTACTGGAAGTTGAATACCTCCTTACTGGAGATACGCGACTTCCGGGACAAGCTAACGTTACTACTTCAGCGGAGTTTAGTGGGGGCGGTTATCGGGAGTAGTTGGTGGGTTAAAACTAAGGCTCACGTTAGACGCTTTTGTGTCCGCTATAGCCAGCGCCTCGCTCGAGATAGGGCTAGGACACAGAAGCGTGTAGAGGATAAGATGACCCGGGCGGTGGCTGGGGGGGATCCCCTAGAGATAGCCTTAATTAAGAGGGACCTCAATCGCTTGGCTAGCGAGCGATATGAAGGTCAAGTAGTTTGCGCTAGGTTAAAGAAAGTCTCTAACGAAGCTGTGAACGTTGACGCTGTTGAGCGTAAGGCTGCTTTACGTCGTGGCTCGGATGGGTACATTCGGAAGGTGAAAAACCTGGAAGGACATACCCTGGTATCGACTCGTGAGATTTGCGAGGGGTTCCGCGAGCATTTGGAGGAACGTTTCACCCAACTACCCAGACTCCGCGTCCAGGAGTTTGACAGCTATTTGGCTGGCTCGCCCCGCCTAGAGGCGGCTCGAGCGGCTGGCTGTGATGGCATGGTTACAGAGGGTGAGATCATTACTGCGTTGAAGCAGGTCGGCTTAAACAAATCTCCAGGACTCGATGGTCTGCCATACGAAGTTTACTTGAGGCTGTCGCCCATGTTTGTTCCTCTTCTGAAGGATGTGTTTAACCACTGGTTTGCTCAGGGCTCGATCCCTGGACAGGTTACCAAAGGAGTGGTCACATTGTTGAAGAAGGGGAGCCAACCTGGTGGGGGGAATCTAGATGATTACAGGCCCATAACTCTGCTAAACACAGAGTTAAAGATTTTGGCCCGTGTTCTTGCGAATCGTTTGCAGATTGTCATCGCTGATTTGATCGAGCCTGAGCAGAATTATGCTGTGAAGGGGAGGTCAATTCAAGACAACTTGCATCTGGTCCGTACGATCCTAGAGGGTATAGAAGACGACACTGAAGCCGCGCTGATCAATTTAGATCAGTCCAAGGCTTTCGATAGGGTCGACCATGGTTTTTTGGAATCTGTTTTAGAGGCTGCCGGTTTTAATCCGGACTTCCGCAAGTGGATCTCCATTCTGTATCGTCTGCCGACGGTAGCGGTGCAGGTAAACGGTAGGCTGTCGGAATCGTTCGTGGTTTCTCGTTCGGTGCGTCAGGGTTGTCCGCTGTCGCCCCTGCTTTATGTCCTTGCGTTGGAGCCCTTCCTTCGCAAATTAAGGGACGGGGCGGCTACACCAGCTCTGCGCGGAATCGCTATCCCTCCTCACTATGCGCGAGCCAGGGTTTCCGCGTATGCCGATGATGTCACCGTTTTTGTGTCCAGCCGTGAAGACATAGAAGCGGTGATTAAGGCGCTCGCTCGTTACGAAGAGGTTACAGGGGCCATTGTCAACCGCAGCAAGTCCAACGGCCTGCGGTTGGCTGCCTGGAGCGGAGAGACCGCCCTTCCAGGTGACTTCAGCTGGACCGATGGCCCGGTTCGGATCCTTGGCGTTTGGTTCGGACCGGGTCTCCAGCTGGAAAAAAATTGGTCGGAAGTACAGGCAAAGGTCGAATCGTCTGTAAGGGCTTGGATTCGAAGGAAACTTTCCTTGAAGGGGAGAGCTGAGGCGTGCGCCACTTACGTCTTTCCTCTCATACTTTACCGACTGTCTGTACTCCCTCTGCCCGCGGACCGCCTTCTTGCTTTCACGCGCTTGCTCTTTTCACTTCTGTGGAACGGGCGGAAAGCATACGTCCGCAGACAGGTCTGTACGCAACGTCCGTGCGATGGAGGCTTGGGGATGCCTGACTTGGCAAGTCATCGACATGCCGAGAGACTGGCTTTCCTGAGTCGTACTCTGACGGAGGACGCTCCGTGGGTCCCTGCGGTTGAGGACGCCTTTCCCAACCTCATACCCGACCACTCGGTCGAAGGTCGACGTAGATCGAGAGGGGAGTCCATGTTCGTCGCCGAATGCCGAGCCGCGCTTAAGGCGTTGCCGGGGTCTAGTGACCTTGCCCGGTCTAGGAAGAGACTATATCGGGATCTAGTGGAGGGGTCCGCTTCGGATCCGCTTGGGACGCGGCTTGGATTGTCGATTGAGGAGGCTCGCTCCCAGTGGAGTTGGGCGCCAGGCCAGAGTTATCTCAACAATTCTGAGTATTCTCTGACCTGGCGATTGGTTCGAAATGCACTGCCCCTCTATGGCCGATTACGCAGGGATGGCATAAGGGACGTTCCCTTATGCCCGCGCTGTGAGGACAATGAGGAAGAAACGGCCGAGCACGCCTTCTTCACTTGCAGCAAAGTTCGTCGTCTCTGGGAGTATGTCGGAGAGGTAACGGCTCGCATCGACGCCGAGCAGCCGATGGTACTTTATGTAGCATACGTTATCAACAACGTTGCGCCGCCATGGTCTAGGGAGAAAAGAATGGTTTTTCTGGCGATCCTAGCCACAGCGAGATTAGTGACGTGGGTTACACGTCTAGATGAGGTTCATGGGGTTGGGTCTGTTTCGGATCATGATCTGGTTGTTTACTTTAAGCATCAGCTTAAAGTGAAAATCAGATGCGATTGGAAACGACTACATCGCATGGAGTTCAATAGAAGATGGGTGCACAACACTAGTTTGTGCATTCGACGAGGGTCCAGGTTTGAATACGTTTTCCCGCCTTAGCATGGCGCAGACGGTACTGGGTCCTACGGAACCCAGCCCAGTATAAAACAAAATTATTTTTTATTAGCCTAGTCGAACTATAAGCTAGTAGGAGTAAATGATGTCCTGTCCCAACTTTGTTTTTTCTGCAGGCACTAGAGAGCTTCCAAAGATGCCCACTCCACATATTTATTTTGTCCCCTGCTGATGAAACCCTTGGCAATATTATCTTGGAAGACGCCATCCATTCCCGTACCCAGATCCCGATTAATTTATTTTCAGAACGCCCCGCTTTATTCCCACTCCCATTTAGGGGTCGACCTGCTTGTTTTCGGCTTTGAGCCGGAAAACAGTGGGCGGTCCGCACTTAGCAAGAGGGTAGGGAAGGGTCCTACTAACCACCCCTTATCATTTTATTTGGTTCTTTATTTTTCTTTCTTTTTGGGTGTTTTTAATGTTTATCCCAATCCCACGTTATTTCATGGTTTCATTTATCATTTTGGGGATATTTTAAGTAGGGTTAAGCCATAGAGTGACTGTGAATTTTTTAGTGTGAATGTCTAGCTTAGGGTAGAGTAGGTTTTTGTCATTGTGCATTTTCTTTGCTTTTTGTCAAATAAAAAATGTCTTTGTTTTTGTCTTTGTTTGAAATAAAAAATGTCAAACTGTTGTTTTTTAAATGTCACAATGACCCCCGACCCCCACCTTCCCCCCTTCCACAGTGGGCTTTTATGCCTAAGGTGGTATGCATTCTGGGAATATAATCTTAACTCTAGGAGTTAATGTTTTCCAGGATGCATCCATCTAAATAAATTTTGGCTAAGATCAAAGTGTAGTATCTGTTCTCGGCATTTTTCCCTTGAGATCAAGTGTATTATCTAGTCCTATCCGATAGGTGTCGATCTTACACTCTCGAATCAAAAATCAGATTATCATTTTATTTCTTAATCCCTTTTCCTTTGGTGCACTTCCTCTCCCCTAAAGTACGGCTGATCGCGCCCACGGTAGGGATCTCTCTCACGCCGACTAATACTCAAACTCCCCAAAATTTCGCCTGAGCCGCTCATACCGCGAATGCCGACATTCCCCCATCCCCAGATTTGGCCTGAGGCGCTCATACCGGCGAATGCCGACATTCCCCCTCCCCAGATTTCCCCTGAGGCGCTCATACCGGCGAATGCCGACATTCCCCCTCCCCAGATTTCGCCTGAGGCGCTCATACCTGCGAATTCCGACATTCCCCCTCCCTAAATTCGGCCTGAGGGGCCCGACTGCTGACATTCCCCCTCCCCAGATTTGGCCTGAGGCGCTCATACCGGCGAATGCCGACATTCCTCCTCCCCAAATTCGGCCTGAATGCCGACGCTCCCACTCCCCAAATTTCGCCTGAGGCGCTCATACCGGCGAATGCCGACATTCCCCCGCCCCAGATTTCGCCTGAGGCGCTCATACCGGCGAATGTCGACATACCCCCTCCCCAGATTTGGCCTGAGGCGCTCATAACGGCGAATGCCGACACTCCTCCTCCCCAAATTTCGCCTGAGGCGCTCATACCGCGAATGCCGACATTCCCCCTCCTCAGATTTGGCCTGAGGCGCTCACACCGGTGAATGCCGACATTCCCCCCTCCCCAGATTTCCCCTGAGGCGCTCATACCGGCGAATGCCGACATTCCCCCTCCCCAGATTTCGCCTGAGGCGCTCATACCTGCGAATTCCGACATTCCCCCTCCCTAAATTCGGCCTGAGGGGCCCGACTGCTGACATTCCCCCTCCCCAGATTTGGCCTGAGGCGAACATACCGGCGAATGCCGACATTCCTCCTCCCCAAATTCGGCCTGAATGCCGACGCTCCCACTCCCCAAATTTCGCCTGAGGCGCTCATACCGGCGAATGCCGACATTCCCCCGCCCCAGATTTCGCCTGAGGCGCTCATACCGGCGAATGTCGACATACCCCCTCCCCAGATTTGGCCTGAGGCGCTCATACCGGCGAATGCCGACACTCCCCCTCCCCAAATTTCGCCTGAGGCGCTCATACCGGCGATGGCGACATTCCCCCTCCTCAGATTTGGCCTGAGGCGCTCACACCGGTGAATGCCGACACTCCCCCTCCCACAAAAAAGGAGGAGGTAATTCATGGGATGAGAACATCATGACAACGGAACCGATACTATTCTACATCTACACTTCTCAAAAAAGGAGGAGGTAATGCATGGGATCAGTACATCATGACAACGGAACCGATACTACCCTACCCCTACACTTCTCAAAAAAGGAGGAGGTAATGCTCACACCGGCGAATACCGTAACCCCCCCCCCCCTCCCTAATTTGGCCTGAAAGGAGGAGGTAATTCCTATCATGATAACAGAACGGCCACAGGGAGAGAGGGGGGGGTGGAATATTAGCGTCTATTAATAATTAAGAAAGAAAGTGTGAGAGGGAAATATGACAGAAAGGAAAACTGCCACTCTCTGACGTCATGATGACCTGATATAACCGGACACAATTTAGGTCAAGACCGGGTACATCCGGCAAGGGATTATGGGACAGGTGCGGATGTGATTGAGCAACCCTTGTTTCACTACACACTCTTAACGTAGGATTCCTATGTTGTTATTGATGCATCCGGACAGAAGTTATTGGATGATCTGATAGAACCGGACACAATTTAGGGCAAGACCGGGTACATCCGGCAAGGGATTATGGGATGTTTACAATGACTCTGCATTTTTATCGGATTAGTACATAAATACATTAGATTATTTCGAATTTAGTACATATTAACGTTGAAAATGTCGTGGAAAATACGAAAAAACTGCTACCTTTTGTCGGAAAGTGGTCCGGTTGACTGTCAGCGAGTGAATCGTTTGTCGCGATTTTTAGATATTATGATTCCGGGATGTGTACGGTGCTAAAGATATCAACTTTTTGACATGTCGCCGCGTAGTTTTTGAGGAGAAGCTTCACATAAAAACAGACATACATACAGACAACTGCCCTTTATATAAGAGATATGAAATATATATATATATATGAAATATATATATATATATATATATATATATATATGAAATATATATATATATATATGAAATATATATATATATATATATATGAAATATATATATATATATATATATATGAAATATATATATATATATATATGAAATATATATATATATATATATATATATATATGAAATATATATATATATATGAAATATATATATATATATATATATATATATATGAAATATATATATATATATATATATATATATATATATGAAATATATATATATATATATATATATATGAAATATATATATATATATATATATGAAATATATATATATATATATATATGAAATATATATATATATATATAAAATATATATATATATATATATATGAAATATATATATATATATATAAA
>CAUVYP010000290.1:30000-37500 GCA_963556195.1 Sepiola atlantica
TTAGTACTTTATAACAATCGTATGGATTTAAAAAAATTAGTAGTGGTGCCATCAAACCGGAACGTATTGAGTGAAAACTAAAATTATATTTTTCAGACACACTCGTTTAATCTGCGCGTTTAACGACGAAAATACTATTTCAAACGATGGCTTGACAGACTAACAGAATTCCAATTGACGTGTCTTAAACGTGTGCCCCAGAAGAGGGGCCATCCAACGCGTGCGTCGTCTTAGAACGATTGACTAACGAGCCGAGTGTCTAGAGAAAGCCGAAGATGAATTATTTGTACAATTCGGCTTTCTCTAACCGTTCGTCTCGTTAGACAAGCGGCCTAAGACGACGCCCGCTGTCGGTAGTCCTGCTTTTTAAACACATGTTCGAATCCTGGACGAGTCTCATTTTTCACTTTGGGGTATTCTTTGTTTATTCCAGGCCACACGGACTAAATAAGTCGCTTGTTAGTGATATTACCATTTATAAACGATTAATTTGGTCACACTTTTCTATTTTAGCCGGAGAAGGAGAACTGTACGTCCATACCTTTTCCAACTGTATAAGTACATGATAGAACAAAATAGGTAGCATAGGATTTGAACTCGGCATGACAGATTACACCGTCCGCAATGGTATCCATTACATCAAGCACGCCGCCTTCCTCGAGGATCCTATGTCCTTTATATTTACGATAAAACTTTGAAAAAAATTAAGAAAAAATGCAGGCATGTGTTTTGATTTACTCCTCTCCAGGAGTTAGGCACAAGGCCAGTTTTATCTTACTCCCACAAGTAAGATGTGACCCAAGGTCGGGTCGGGAAAGTGGGGTTTGAAAAGCCAGCGCCCAAGAGGTGAGCACTCTAGCTATTAAAAATTGCCTGGGCAACCCCGTCGGCATTCCCCGGTAGTGGCGCAGTAAGCAATAAACTTACTCCTCCCCAAAGAGGGGAGGCGAAACCTGGGAGAGTGGACCTCCTAGAACTGCACAGGACATACCCATAGACCGGCGTAAATCAAGCCCCGAAGGCCAAGATAATACCAGTCTATGGGGTGCAGTATCTATCGGAACAGATACTACACTTTGATCTTAGCCAGACATGTGTTTATAATACGTTATAGTGTCCAGAAATATATATTTTTTAATCTATATACTAATGGAAGCTTTAACACTAAATAAGTCACAAGGGGTTGATATGCCGTTAAGACACATGCACTTACGAATAACAGAAACCAAACAAATTCCTTATCGCTTAAAATATGGTAAATATGTGATTATCAACTGACCCCCATGACCTCATTTAGCCACCCGTTTAAGCACAGTTCTAGCATCTTGGCGATAACGATCAAAACCAGATGGAGATGTCAATGGCAAAATGAGAAACTCTAACCCCTGTTTATGTTGAAGGCCGATACGTTTATTTTTTATTACAATAATTAAAGTTGCGCAATGTCATCTTTATTACTTTTATTATGATTATTGTTATTCTTTTATTCCTTTTTTAGAATCGATAATATCGCTAATTTTATTAATATCGTTATTATTTTTAAAACTGTTAATATCGTTAATTTAATTAGTATCGCTATTTTTTTAGAATCGTTAATATCGTTCATTTAATTAGTATCGTTCTTTTTTAGAATCGTTAATATCGTTACTTTTATTATTACTATCGTTAATTTTTAGAATCGTTAATGTCGTTAATTTTCTTCTTACTATCGTTAATTTTTAGAATCGTTAATTTTTAGAATCGTTAATTTTTAGAATCGTTAATTTAATTAGTATCGCTATTTTTTTAGAATCGTTAATATCGTTCATTTAATTAGTATCGTTCTTTTTTAGAATCGTTAATATCGTTACTTTTATTATTACTATCGTTAATTTTTAGAATCGTTAATGTCGTTAATTTTCTTACTATCGTTAATTTTTAGAATCGTTAATGTCGTTAATTTTCTTCTTACTATCGTTAATTTTTAGAATCGTTAATGTCGTTCATTTTCTTCTTACTATCGTTATTTTTTTAGAATAATATCGTTATTTGTTAAAACCGTTTATAGCGTTAATTTTATTATTAATATCGTTACTTTTATTAAAGAATAATATCGTTATTTTTTAAGAATAGTTCATATCGTTATTTTTTTAGAATAGTTGATATCGTTAATTTTTAGACATAAACAAATACTTGCTTTGCTATTTAAGCCCAGATTAATAAAGGAAAATGCAAGACAAAAGAATTGTTCAAATTATTAATAATCAATATATAAAGTAGAGGTAGTCGATTTCCTAGATCATCAATATTTAATGCTTTTTTGACAGTTTTTAACTTTATTTCCAATCGATTTTATAGATTATCCTATCCATGGTTTCATTTTGCTTAGTAACATTTCCCACACTTGGATATCCTATAGCTTCTATTGTCTTTGGCATGTTGGCTTAGTCAGTAAAGGTACAGACTAAAATATTGCACTTTGACTTAAGACGTCAAGGTTGCGAGTTCAAATCACAACTTCGTTGTCAAATTTATTTATTGTTTATTTAGTTGTTAAGATGTGTCCTAATGTATTTCTTACGGTTACAAAGATTCTCGCTGACTTGAAAATAAAGTAAATAGTAATTACCTGCGCCCCTTTACGTTTCTAAAAATTCTCCAGAACGGACAAACAGACAGACAGAGAGCCTTTTCCTTATATTATGTCAGATTATTATTTTTTTAATACCTTTTTTTGTATTGCATCTTTGACGATCTGATGGCCGGACGGTCTTATCTTTTAAAAAGTATGTGAAGAGTGATAACGTACGTACGACAATGTGTGCAAAGAGAGTCAGTACATGATGTGTACGTGTGTGTATACATAGAGAGGAACAGTTTATGTACGAATTATGTATGTTTGCGTGAAACGCACATAAGCTGTTCGGTATAAAATTGAGTCCACGAGAATGTGTATAACAAAGTCTGAGTAGAACGATATCTGCGTGTTAAGTAGAGAAGAAGTCTTACATACCATGTAAAGTGTGTAAGCGCGCGCATAGTGAGTGGTGCGTTCGTCAAGGCCAGACCAGAGTGAGAAGGAAAGCTCGAAGGGGTCTGGTAGGTGTGCCGTCTGTCGAGCCCGGAAGAAAGAGATTGAATTTTTCTGTGCGACGCTACTATCGCTGTGCGGCGTTACTATCGCTGATTATAATCAGCGATAATAGCGCCGCCTAGATATCAAAGGGAAGATAACTCGGGCTCGAAAATGCTCCCTATTGTGAGTGGATAATTGTGTTGAACACGGTAGATAATGCTACATTAAAAAAATAATAGTATTAATCGTGACAGACTTGGTAAAAAAGGGTTATTTCTTCCATAAAAATAATTGTCAGCTGAATATTCTTTAAATAAATAAAACGATTATATCTATTTATTTATTTAAAATTGTTGCGATTTACTTCCTTTTTAAGACAATAAATATCCTGTTTTCTTACCGTTTAAAATAATTATCAGCTAAATATTCTTCAAACAAAAAAACGGATGTCACCTTTTAAAATGTATTTGTTTAAAATCGTACTGTTTTAGTTGACGAGCTGTATAATTTGATTTGGGAACAATTTATTTTAAAATGGGAAAACCATCTGAATCGTTTATTAGATATTAGATTAAATCACCAATCGTTGTGACCAGATAGGCTTATAATTTTTTTTATGTGTGTGAAAGGTGATAACGTACGTACGAACATGAAATGCCTTAACGTATTATTATATAGATTTTAAATGTGTGTGAAAGGTGATAACGTACGTACGAACATGAAATGGCATAGTGTATTATTATAGAGATTTTAAATGTGTGTGAAAGGTGATAACGTACGTACGAACATGTAATGCCTTAACATATTCTTATATAGATTTTAAATGTGTGTGAAAGGTGATAACGTACGTACGAACATAAAATGCTTTAGCGTAATATTATATAGATTTTAAATGTGTGTGAAAGGTGATAACGTACGTACGAACATGAAATGCCTTAGCGTATCATTATATAGATTTTAAATGTCTGTGAAAGGTGATAACGTACGTAGGAAGATGAAATGCTCTAGCGTATTATTATTATATAGATATTTGATACCCAGGCAAGGCTGGGTAAATCTGCTAGTTTTTGTTTGTATTATTTTGAAAATTTTATTTTTATTCTTACTCTTATTATACACGTCTGCGCATGTGCTGATGAGGAACGTTAGAAAAACTGGCGTGAAGTCGTCGGCTTATCAGCTCCGTTTGGAACGAAACGAAACGTAATCTGATAATGTTTTGATTGGAATAACTGAAAAACAAAAAGTACACTTGAACTGCGAATTTTAAGTGGTTAATACAAGTGGTTTATCTCTCTCTTTCTTTCTCTCTCTAAATATGTGCGCTCTCCTGACGCAAAAAGCTTATAGATTTTTTTTCTACATAACATTTTTTCTAAGTTATGTTCATCGCTAAGAAAATAAAACCGGTTAAATTGTCGTATTTGTGAAAGTACATCCAGGCTGTAACATTATCTACAAACATGCACGTGCCTCTCAATAGTGACCCAATGGCTGGTGAGTTTTCCTCCCTCCTTATGAAAATAGGTGATAGCAAGAGTGAAACAACCGACCATGGCAATATTCTTACTACTTTTCTTTTCACGAAGTTTAGTTTTTGGTAACAAGTCGAAGCTTAGGGTCTAAGTAACAATTTAGGATTTTGGTGGCACCCATCTTGAATTTTAACATTTCGGGACAAATAAATGCTCTGATGTCGTAAGAAATGGTTTCATCTGATTCTTTGACCATCAAAACCTAGGTATAGACACGAAATTAATGTTTCTAGATTGAATAGTTTCCGAGATATTGACATTCTTAGATTTTGATGGCGGCCATCTTGGAAAATGGCGGGAATTAATGAAAACTCCATGTGATCTTTGTCAACTCGGAAGGAAATTATTACTTAGGGCCTAAGCTTCAAAAATGGTACCAAAAATCAAACTTTTGCAAAAACCTGAAGTGACTGATGCCCAAGCCCCCCCCCCCGCTATAATTATATATATATATATGCGCGCACTTTATTGTTTCATCACTAACAGAACTTAGTAATGGGACTAAGTAATTCTAGCTCCTAAAGTGGCATGATACATGTCATTAATCAAAAATTGCTTGATGAAATTAAAACTAATAGTTGGGTGCCCAATTATGTTACTCCGGAATCATGATGCTCCAAGGCTATACTTCTCTGCTTGCTATTTACATTAACATTGTGGGGTCTGTGTTCACGCCGGACAATCATAAGCAGCAAGTAATTCAATGGTTCCAGATTAGGCATGGACTTTCTTAAGTTTATCTACTTTTCCCAGACAACGCCGGGACACGGGTCAGCTAGTTAATTTTAAAAGTTTAAAGTTTAAGGAAGTGAAAAAGCTAGGCCGTCATTTTGTCGGCACGGATAGCCCTCCCCCCCCACACACACACATAATATACAGCTGTTTCGCCGCATGTCTCTCGACAGGCAAGTTCAGATCGAAACTTGACAGTTTTTCGACAGTCGGAGACTATCCGTAACACCATCAGCACGACCCATGGGGAAGGAAAATATTAATGTTTATATATCAGCTGCCGAAAGTGCTCTATTCATTGGCGAAAAGCTTTCGATCACTGCTAATGATAGCCGATAATTTCAATTCTCACAATGCTCAACTCACGCAAGGGTAAGGGAACATAGATGACAGAAAAGTCTTTTACAATTCCAGTCATTCCACAGCTAAATATTATGAAATTGATACGCGTTTTTATCTTTGGGTAAAAAAAAATTCAAAACCAGACGAAAACAATTTCTCTGCTAAATTTGTTTCCGACTGAAACTCTCAAACAATGATGGAACAGTCGTCATAAAAAAGGAACAAGAAACGTTGGTACTGTTAGAACAACAAACACCCATAAAGTGAAAAACATTACGAGAGAAAGATTAACAGAGAGAAGGAAAGGGAGAGAGAGAGAGAGAGAGAGAAGGAAAGAGAGAAAGAGAGAGAGAGAAGGAAAGAGAAAGAGAGAGAGAGAAGGAAAGAGAAAGAGAAAGAGAGAAAGAGAAAGAGAGAAAAAGAGGGAGAGAGAGAGAGAAAGAGAAAGAAGGAGAGAGGGAGAGAGAGGGAGAGAGAGAGGGAGAGAGAGGGAGAGAGAGAAGGAAAGAGAGAGAGAGAGAAAGAGAAAGAGAGAAAGAGAGAAAGAGAAAGAGAGAAAAAGAGGGAGAAAGAGAGAGGGAGAGAGAGAGAGAGAGAGAAAGAGAGAGAAAGAGAGAAAGAGAGAGAAAGAGAGAGAGAGTGAGTGAGTGAGAATTAATATATTTCAGGTCTTAGCCCCCCACCCCACCCCCCACCCTTTAAACTATACTTTTAGCATTTATTTTATTATAAACACCAACAACAGCTGTTGCTAGTTAAAACCAACTTCTGGAAAGATTGACGAATGTTTTTTTACGAAAACTGATACACAATTAAAGAAGAAAAATGCGCAACAATTTCGCAATGTTTTGATGCGCCCTACCATCCCGTTAAGAGGCTTTGTCCGTCGCGCTACGTTTGAAACAACATTTCTATCACTAAACGCACAGATTAAATGGCCTTCTAATCTGAACATTCGTTTTTTTCGGTTTTAATCTTAGTATGATTTGTTACAGACAATGTCTAAAGAAAGAGTGACTAAATCTATCGGTACAAAAATATATCATTTTTTGTCGACAACTTGTCAGGACAACCAAAAGTAAAGAGTTAGTAGAGAAGGAGAGTTCAGATTGTCTTAGAATATTCCACGTGTAGAGAATTGCGATTTAGTCTGTGTGAGAATTTGAGTAAACATGTTTATTTCGGCTGTCGCCGAGTGAGTTTGCATGTGGTAATGTGCAAGTTCAGTAGATTAGGTAGGCAGTGTGTGTCTATGTATGCATGATTGCGTTTGTGTATAAAGGGTAGACGTGTATGCGTGAACTTGTAGCAATTTGTGATAGTTTCTTAATGCGTTTGTCGTAGGTCTTCGGCTCAGAGAGACAGACGGACAGGGGTGGGAAAGAAATTGAAATTATGATTTTCATATTTGTTTAATTAATCAATCGTCTAGAGTACTCTCTTCTACGTGTAGCAATGCGTTACTTGTGGACTTATATATTTTATATAAAGCAAATGCGATAGTCAACCCTTAGGGAGCTTCTGTAGTTTCACTGATATGTTAGGTCTCTCTTTAAAAAAATAGCTAAAGAAATGTATAAACTTTATGTACTTACGTGGTAGCTGAAAGAAGACTACACCAAAAATTACGCAAATTCATCCAGTATTTATTACATTAAAAATAAAAACACGATTTAATCTATATGTCGCCATTTTTCTTATATTTTGACTTTTCCAAAAGTTATCTCCCTTGCCTAATGTCTACCGATACGTACGATCGTTTTTTCTTTTTTCTTATAATTTGATAAATACTGGATGAATTTGCGTAATTTTTTCTGTACAATCTTCTAACACATA
>CAUVYP010000290.1:62500-150000 GCA_963556195.1 Sepiola atlantica
TGTTTATACATTTGTAGATCTAGAATCCATTTCTGAACTAATTAATCGTTCATTATAAATTTGGGAAACACGGCTGCGAGAATAAGGGTTAGGTTTAGGGTAATATGGGCTATATTTAATTTAATGTACAGCCCCCAAAGAGGCGAAAAGATACACCTGAAGAAGGCCGGAGGTTACAGCGGCCGAAACATGAGAATAACACTCAAGATGAGAACAGTAGTCCGAATAATCCAAATTATACAAATTATCAATCCTCATCTAAAAAATTCAGAGACATAATATAAAATCAATTTCTTTCCGAAAAAGAAAGCCTAATACATTCGGTTAAGTTCGTTAACATTCGCCAGACTCGGAAGTTTCCGGTGAAACTCGGAAATAATGACGTAAGTACTGAAATGTTCTTGGAACCCTATTCTTAAAAAGTACCCAATCTTTTTAAAAACGTTTATTCTGTCCGCGCGTTACCAGAACATCTCAAAAGAAAATTGGACAGTAGTCACATAAGCCAATGTTAGAATGTTTGATCTCAAGTTTTCGCTCCATTATTGTGGCCCTGTGCCAAACGCGACTAGTTTTAAAGTTCTTCAATTTATTTCGAGTTCTTTCTCTTAATTCATCAGCGATTCAGACTTTTTGGAGAACTAAAAACTGATCGAATACATTTAAAAGAGCATGATATTTATTAAATATTATATGTGATATTTGGATAAACCATTGATACCTGCGGTTTCAGGAGGTATAAGAAACTCAAGGGGGGGGGGGGGTCGGCTAACAAATACCACATACTCCGTTCATCAGTCGATGGGCAAATTATATATACTAGAATAATACCCGCCCCAGGAAGGGTAAAATAATTCCCCGAACAGAACAGTGTCGTCTGCTAAGTAATGGCGCCTTTTTTATTTGTATATTTCGGTAAAAGTCGGAACTTCATTCGACTTTTGCTTACGTCACGACTATGTCACGACTACAAATCTATGGATATTCCTAAAAAGCACCGACGATTATCCTCATATACTCCTCCTACGGGGCCAAAGTTGCACACATTATCGGTTTTCAATGTGGAGAAATACCAGCTCTCCACAAAAGGGACATTCTTGACAGAACAAAAATACATGTATAGTCCCGTCACTGCCACTCTACCCCGAATGACAGGCAACACACGTGGGAGAATATACTCCCACGAGAGAACATATACATTTTGATTTTAGCTGGAAGAGAATCGGATTTAATACTAAACCTTCGGGATAGGATAATCAAAGTGGGTAAATCTACAGAATAGTTAACACCCGAGAACTCAGAAAAACAATTTATTTCAAACGCATTAGAATGAAATTCTCTACAGAAAGCATCTAGTTTTTACGTGTGGAAACAATTTGTAAGATTTCGAACTTTTTGCAAATTTCTTACAAATCATTCCACATGTTAAAAGTAGGCGGGTTCCGTAGAGAATTACATTCTAATACGTTTGATATAAATTATGTAAGTTTTTTTTATTGTTGGGGAGGGAGTAAGCGTCCTCGAGTGTAAATTATTCTGTACTTTTACCTCAAAATGACCTTCTTGAAGGAGCTGGCTCGGCCTTATGGCTAAGATCAAAGTGTAGTATCTGTTCCGATGGATACTGCACCCCATAGACTGGTATTGTCTTGGTCTTCAGGGCTTGATTTACGCCTGTCTACGGGGTTGTCCTGTGCAGTTCTACGAGGTCCACTCTCCCAGGCTTTGCCTCACCTCTTTGAGGGGGGGGGGGGTAAGTTTATTGCTTACTGTCTGAGGCGCCCCTACCGGGGAATGCCGACTGGACTGCCCAGGCAATTTTTAATGGCCAAAGTGCTCATCTTCTAGGCGCTGGCTTTTCAAGTCACTTTCCCGACCCGACCTTGGGTCACATCTTACCTTGTGGGAGTAAGATAAAACTGGCCTTGTGCCTAACCTCCTAGAGAGGAGTAAATAAATTGCAGTCGCGCAGAGGTAGGTCAATAGAGAATAGAACTTCATTTCTTGATGGTGCGTTCTGAACAGCTAACTACGGGTCTATTTCTTCGTCCGCCATAAAAGTGCACAAAACATCAACAGGTTTTTTTTTTCAGTCGACCTTTCTTCCACATTTGCCACTGACTTCAGAAGTTACACATTTTATCACACAAACAAACGATAAAACGGGGAAGAGCATGAGTAAGCAAAAATATAAAAGCGAAATACATTGGAGGAATAAAAAGATATGTCTTAAATTTGTTTAGAATGAAAAATGTTTTTTTTTCTTTTGTTATGTAATCGTTTACTAAGTTTTGCTATAATTTGCGCAGTAATCTCGTTGCGGTTAGGGTTAGGGTTTAAAATTTTTTTTTTAACGTAGTTCCCCCCAAACAAGGCAGGCCGCCACTGTAGACGTAAGGGGCTACTGAGAAGAAAGAAAAGGGGAGAAGGTTGGTGGGGGGGGGGGGGGGTTCACCTAAACTGGAATCTGCGCAGCGAGATGTTTGTTTACATTAATTTTAAATTTCTGCATGTCAGTACTGTCGGGGAAACAGGGGGCAGAGAGGGAGTTCCAGAGGCCAGCAGCACGAGGAAAGAAGCTATTTGAGTAGAAAGCTCTCCGGCATCTGAGGACCTCCACAGTGAATGGATGGGATTTAGTTGATTGTCGAGTTGGTCTAGTGAATTTACGTCTGCCACTCCACCCCGAATGACAGGCAACACACGTGGGAGAATATACTCCCACGAGCGAACATATACATTTTGATTTTAGCTGGAAGAGAATCGGGATAGGATAATCAAAATGGGTAAATCTACAGAATAGTTAACACCCGAGAACTCAGAAAAAAACAATTTATTTCAAACGCATTAGAATGAAATTCTCTACAGAACACATCTAGTTTTAACGTGTGGAAACAATTTGTAAGATTTCGAACTTTTTGCAAATTTCTTACAAATCATTCCACATGTTAAAAGTAGGCGGGTTCTGTAGAGAATTACATTCTAATGCGTTTGATATAAATTATGTAGGTTTAGAAAAACAAACAATTTATTTATCCTCATCTCTGAAATTCCAAGGCAAAGGCGGGTTTTCCCAATAACGATTTTATGCAATGTGTGTTTTACACACACAAAAATTTTTTTTTAAGTGCAATTTTATAATAACAATTCTACAGTCATTTTAACCTTAATCGTAGACACGTGACTATTGCATTACTTGCACTAATACCCTCGGGAAAGCACCGAATCCATCTTTTCTACTCACAGCTATAGACTAACTAGAACTGAAGAGCTACGAATATTTCATGCTAGATCTTTTGCATTTGTAGCATACCACGTGTTCGGGTATATCTTTCCGTGTAGGTTGTCGCCATTTAGCGTGTTGTGTTATCGTGAATAACACACGTGTGTCGGAAGAAAATGGAAAGGACGATAGTGAAGAAACAGATTTACATCTATTCACAGATAAAGGAGCATACGAAACATGTTGTAGACAATGTAATATGAAAGGGTGGAACAAAACACACATACTAAAAGGAGGAATAGATTACAATCCCAAATATAATAAAAACACATGTTGTCGGGGTCGGATATAGAGAACTATGCGAATGCAATGAATGAGTAAATTTTACTTTGTGTTATGTGTTTCTGTGCGTCTATGCGACTGCTATAAGGTGTACCCTAAAGGCAAAGCTGAATGTAACGTCTGAAAAAGAGTTCTCTTCCTAAATTCCGTACGTGCGTGGAAAGAGATTTTAAACTCTCGCATGAGAGAATTCTTTTTTCTAACGTTACCGAGAAATAAATTCAAGACGAAAATACAGATAATTCTGGGCAAACATACATTTTGAACTAAAAATATTTCGTTGGGTGGGTGAGAGTTAAAAAAATTGGGGGGAGGGAAATTTTTTTTTTTTAACTAAAAATATTTCTTTGGTGGGGGAGAGTAAAAAAAATATTCAGATCCAAACGATAAATAAAAACAGGATTCTCCAGATTTTATATATACTAAATAATAATAATCTATTAATAATGGAGATTATGTATCTGTGGCTGTCCGAAGCCGAAACTCCAGAGTAATATTACTATTTACTTAGTCTGCTAGCTTCTATATATATTACTACAAAAACCACCGTAAACATCTATTAATAATGGAGTTTATGTATCTGTCTGTCTGAAGCCAAAACTATACTATTTAAGACTATTGTACTTATTATTAGATAGTATAGTATATACTATTTCAGACTAATGTACTATCTTTAAATGCCCGATTCAGGGCATAGTGTAGTGTAGTATATGTTCTGTTGTCATGATACCACCCTCCCAGGCATTTCCTCCTCCTTTTTTGAGAGGTGTGGAGATAGTGTAGTATATGTTCTGTTGTCATGATACCATCCCCTCAGGCATTACCTCCTCCTTTTTTGAGAGGTGTGGAGGTAGTGTAGTATATGTTCTGTTGGCATGATACCATCCCCTCAGGCATTACCTCCTCCTTTTTTGAGAGGTGTGGAGGTAGTGTTGTATCTGTTCTGTTGTCATGATACCATCCTCCCAGGCATGCCCTCCACCTTTTTTGAGAGGTGTGGAGGTAGTGTAGTATTTGTTCTGTTGTTTCACATTATCATTCTTTATTTTCATTACGTTGTTAAGACAAGATGTTTTGTTATAAATTAAAGTTAAGCAATACATATCCCGGCCATTACTAAATGGGTGACCATTTTGGAAGAATTAATTGCTGACTCATCCTTCCACAAGTGACGTCATTGTGAGAGGATTTTTTTTTACATTATCATACTTTATTTTCATTACGTTGTTAAGACAAGGTCTTTTGTTGTAAATTGAAGTTAAGCAACAAATATCTCGGCCATTACTAAATGGGTGACCATTTTGGAAGAATAACAAAACTGGTTCTTTGTAGGCGCTTTCATAGCATATTTAAACATGAGTTCTTTGATATGACCGAGGCGCCTCCTCAATTTTTTTCTTTTCTAAACTATGTATAGGAAAGGTAAAATAAAAAAAAATTAGGTGGGGGGGTCAAATTTTTTTTTTAACTAAAAATATTCTTATGTATGAGGGAGGGTAAAAAAATGGGGGCCAGTAAAAAAAATTTTTTTCTTTAACTGAAAATATTAATATGTATGGGGGGGGTAAAAAAATGGTGGGGACGGGGGATAAAAAAAATTATTTTTATTTTTAACTGAAAATATTTCTATGTATGGGGGAGGGTAAAAAAAAATTGGGGGGAGGGTAAAAAAATTTTTTTGCTTGTTTTTTTTTAACTAAAAATATTTCTATTTATGGGGGGAGGATTAAAAAAATTGATTGGGGTCGAATTTTTTTAAAATTTATTTTTAACTAAAAATATTCTTTGTCGGAAACAAAGAAAATCAATGTCTAACCATCCAAGAAATATGACTGGGGCTCCATTGGTTTACGGGTGAGCTTTCATTTCTGACGCGGCAGCCTAGCAAAAATATGCGACCGGAGGGAACATATATTTGCTAGTAATAATAATAATAATAAAGCAACGTGTAAATTTTCATTCATGCATTTCTAATGTTAACTTTATGAAAAACAAAAATCAAAAAATGTCTGAGTTAAGCGATATTTTACTTTGTCTTTCAGAGTTTTGTTACCAAGTTATTGGAATCAAAAAATATATTCGCTTAATAATTTTAAATGGAATATAATTTCATTCATTTATTAAGAAATATTTATTACTCAGATTCTAAACTTCCCCGAACCAAATTTTGGTTAAAAAAAAATGGGTGTGAGTAAATTATGATAATGTTTGTACCACATCTTAATGATTTCGTAAAAATAAATAAAAAAAGGATACAATTCCCTAATGGGCATCCAAGAAAATATCAGTACTTATGTCATCAATGATGAGTTTCACCGAAATTTTCCGAGACTGGCGAACGTTATCGAACTTTGTCGAACGAACTGAATGCAACATTATTGATTTTCGTACTTTTTTCTTCACAAAGAAATCTAATGAAAGAAAGTAGTGTTTAGCTCGTATTTTTCCCCAAGAAATGAATGAAAGAAAGTAGTGTTTAGCTTGTATTTTTCCCCAAGAAATTAATGAAAGAAAGTAGTGTTTAGCTTGTATTTTTCCCCAAGAAATGAATGCAAGAAAGTAGTGTTTAGCTTGTATTTTTCCCCAAGAAATTAATGAAAGAAAGTAGTGTTTAGCTTGTATTTTTCCCCAATAAAGTAATGAAAGAAAGTAGTGTTTAGCTTGTATTTTTCCCCAATAAAGTAATGAAAGAAAGTAGTGTTTAGCTTGTATTTTTCCCCAAGAAATGAATGCAAGAAAGTAGTGTTTAGCTTGTATTTTTCCCCAAGAAATTAATGAAAGAAAGTAGTGTTTAGCTTGTATTTTTCCCCAAGAAATTAATGAAAGAAAGTAGGGTTTAGCTTGTATTTTTTCCCAATAAATTAATGCAAGAAAGTAGTGCTTAGCTTGTATTTTTCCCCAATAAATTGATGAAAGAAAGTAGTGCTTAGCTTGTATTTTTCCTCAATAAATAAATGAAAGAAAGTAGTGCTTAGCTTGTATTTTTCCTCAATAAATTAATGAAAGAATGTAGTGTTTAGCTTGTATTTTTCCCCAAGAAATGAATGCAAGAAAGTAGTGTTTAGCTTGTATTTTTCCCCAAGAAATGAATGCAAGAAAGTAGTGTTTAGCTTGTATGTATAATTATTTTAGGGAATTGTTTTACGTTGTTGTTGTCTTTCTGGTTGTTTATAAGTTAACAAAGTTAGTGTATTTTCTTTTTTTTTTCAAATATAATGAAACAAAAATGCTTATATTGATAAATTTTCTGGAATTGTTTTTAAGTAAATAAATTTAGTTTATGTATATTTTTCCAATTAATGTAACGTAAGCTGGCCTGCAAACGTTTTTTTTTTTTGCGCGTATGATTTCTGTTAATTTTACGGAAACTGCCATCTCAATTGTCATCTAACCCTAACCATCAACCCTGCCATCTCAATTGTCATCTAACCCTAACCATAAACCCTAACCCTACCATCTCAATTGTCATCTAACTCTAACCATCTCAATTGTCATCTAACCCTAACCATAAACCCTAACCCTACCATCTCAATTGTCATCTAACCCTAACCATAAACCCTAACCCTACCATCTCAATTGTCATCTAACCCTAACCCTGCGATCTCAATTGTCATCTAACCCTAACCATAAACCCTAACCCTGCCCTCTCAATTGTCATCTAACCCTAACACTGCCATCTCAATTGTCATCTAACCCTAACCATCTCAATTGTCATCTAACCCTAACCATAAACCCTACCCCTGCCATCTCAATTGTCATCTAACCCTTACACTAAACCCTACCCCTGCCATCTCAATTGTCATCTAACCCTTACACTAAACCCTAACCCTGCCATCTCAATTGTCATCTAACCCTAACCCTGCCATCTCAATTGTCATCTAACCCTAACCCTGCCATCTCAATTGTCATCTAACCCTAACCATAAACCCTAACCCTGCCATCTCAATTGTCATCTAACCCTAATCCTGCCATCTCAATTGTCATCTAACCCTAACCATAAACCCTAACCCTGCCATCTCAATTGTCATCTAACCCTAACCATCTCAATTGTCATCAAACCCTAACCATAAACCCTAACCCTGCCATCTCAATTGTCATCTAACCCTAACCATAAACCCTAACCCTGCCATCTCAATTGTCATCTAACCCTAACCATAAACCCTAACCCTACCATCTCAATTGTCATCTAACCCTAACCATAAACCCTAACCCTACCATCTCAATTGTCATCTAACCCTAACCATAAACCCTAACCCTACCATCTCAATTGTCATCTAACCCTAACCCTGCCATCTCAATTGTCATCTAACCCTAACCATAAACCCTAACCCTGCCATCTCAATTGTCATCTAACCCTAATCATAAACCCTAACCCTGCAATCTCAATTTTCATCTACCCCTAACCCTGCCATCTCAATTGTCATCTAACCCTAACCATAAACCCTAACCCTGCCATCTCAATTGTCATCTAACCCTAACCATAAACCCTAACCCTACTATCTCAATTGTCATTTAACCCTAACCATAAACCCTTACTTTACCATCTCAATTGTCATCTAACCCTAACCATAAACCCTAACCCTACCATCTCAATTGTCATCTAACCCTAACCATAAACCCTAACCCTGCCATCTCAATTGTCATCTAACCCTAACCATAAACCCTAACCCTACTATCTCAATTGTCATTTAACCCTAACCATAAACCCTTACTTTACCATCTCAATTGTCATCTAACCCTAACCCTGCCATCTCAATTGTCATCTAACCCTAACCATAAACCCTAACCCTACTATCTCAATTGTCATTTAACCCTAACCATAAACCCTTACTTTACCATCTCAATTTTCATCTACCCCTAACCCTGCCATCTCAATTGTCATCTAACCCTAACCATAAACCCTAACCCTGCCATCTCAATTGTCATCTAACCCTAACCATAAACCCTAACCCTGCCATCTCAATTGTCATCTAACCCTAACCATAAACCCTAACCCTGCCATCTCAATTGTCATCTAACCCTAACCATAAACCCTAACCCTGCCATCTCAATTGTCATCTAACCCTAACCCTGCCATCTCAATTTTCATCTAACCCTAACCATAAACCCGAATCCTACCATCTTATTGTCATCTAACCATACCCCTGCCATCTCAATTGTCATCTAACCCTAACCATAAACCATAACCCAACCATCTCAATTGTCATCTTACCCTAACCCTGCCATCTCAATTGTCATCTAACCCTAACCATAAACCCTAACCCTGCCATCTCAATTGTCATCTAACCCTAACCATAAACCCTAACCCTGCCATCTCAATTGTCATCTAACCCTAACAATAAACCCTAACCCTACCATCTCAAATGTCATTTAACCCTAACCCTGCCATCTCAATTGTCATCTAACCCTAAACCATAAAGCCTAACCCTGCCATCTCAATTGTCATCTAACCCTGCCATCTCAATTGTCATCTAACCCTAACCCTGCCATCTCAATTGTAATCTAACCCTAACCATAAACCCTAACCCTGCCATCTCAATTGTCATCTAACACTAACCCTGCCATCTCAATTGTCATCTAACCCTAACCATAAACCCTAACCCTGCCATCTCAATTGCCATCTAACCCTAACCATAAACCCTAACCCTGCCATCTCAATTGTCATCTAACCCTAACCCTACCATCTCAATTGTCATCTAACCCTAACCATAAACCCTAACCCTGCCATCTCAATTGTCATCAAACCCTAACCATAAGCCCTAACCCTACCATCTCAATTGTCATCCAACCCTAACCCTGCCATCTCAATTGTCATCTAACCCTAACCATAAACCCTAATCCTGCCATCTCAATTGTCATCTAACCCTAAACCTGCCATCTCAATTTTCATCTTACCCTAACCATAAACCCGAATCCTACCATCTCAATTGTCATCTAACCCTACCCCTGCCATCTCAATTGTCATCTAACCCTAACCATAAACCCTAACCCTGCCATCTCAATTGTCATCTAACCCTAACCATCTCAATTGTCATCTAACCACAACCATAAACCCTAACCCTGCCATCTCAATTGTCATCTAACCCTAACATCTCAATTGTCATCTAACCACAACCATAAACCCTAACCCTGCCATCTCAATTGTCATCTAACCCTAACATCTCAATTGTCATCTAACCACAACCATAAACCCTAACCCTGCCATCTCAATTGTCATCTAACCCTAACATCTCAATTGTCATCTAACCCTAACCATAAACCCTAACCCTGCCATCTCAATTGTGTTTTCATTTTTGCTATGACCGTAGTTTTGGTCTGTATTTTTTTCATAAGTGCACAAATTAGGCTAAATTCGTACGTTTCCTGACCGTAAACCTAATTAAAAAAGGTTTGTTTGTGTATTTTCTTTTTATATTTATTTGCAAGAAGAAATGTAATGAAAGAAAATGTGTCCTTCTAGAAAATGTGAAATTGTGGAATGCAAAAATGAAAGACTCATCGTGAAAGAAAAAAATAACAAAAAAAAATCAATGGCAATTTTTTTTTAAATACTAGCATCATTAATAAAAAACAAAAAATAATAGCAGAAGTATCCGAAAAATTACACGCAAAATATATTAAATATAAAAATAAAATTGATTTTTCTGATTGAATAAAAATGTCGTCCGTTATCCACAAGTTTAAAATCTAAGTGTTAGACGAGTTAGTTAGAAATGGATCATTTTAGTTTTACAAAGTCGTCTGGTAAAAAAAGAATAAGCCCGTTATATTTGGATTCGGCTTTCACCGTTCATAGTCGGAACTGTTACGTCACGCATGCAAATCTCTAGATGTCTATTAGGCAAAATGTATTAAATATAAAAACGTGTTCGTTTTTCGTTGCACTTTATTTAACGCAAATTGTGATAATTTTTTCTTTGCACAGAAGAGGGTGATTGTTTTTTTCTTTTATTTCAATGAAAGAGTGTTATTTTCTTGGGGGGGGGGATAGTGTAAAAACCGTAAGGTATGGCTCATAGAAACTTGAAACCTAGGTACTTCTATCGCCCCTGACCCAATTTCCGTGAACTCCGCGTCGGCAGAGTTTGTCGGATTTTTCGTGGGCGTTAACGAAAACCGCTCTAAACAAAAGTCATGTTACCTAGGAGAATTATCACAAAAAAATTATAACAAGAGAGAAGGAATGGAAGAGTACAAGATGTTCATAAAAGTTAAAATAAAGTTTTATTTACAAAAAAAAGGTAGCTTGGACTGCTTTTTTTCCAGAGCTGGAATAAATAAATTATTCCTAGATAACGTACAAAAAATAAAATAAAATCAAAAAAATTACAACATCAGGATTTCTTGACATTAAAGTTATATACAACAAAAATAGACACAATCTTAAAAAGGCAGTATTCTTACAAAATCAATCAAATAGTCTCTTTTTTTTCTTTACACCAAAGTTACAATCAAAAGTAATAAAATTGACAAACCGTGCTAAATGCCTACATAATTTCCATGGTAAAAATAACCTTTTTTTTATTCTATCAAACGTCTGTCACAAAGTTCCTTTTTTCTTTCTTTTTCTTCAATAATTTTCTTATAATAAATCCAACGCAAGAAATACGTCACTAGAACAGTCCAAATTTCAAATAAACATAATACTTGATTTTTCACAGTTTGTCCCAAATAGCATCACACGCGATCATGTGAGGATCCAGTTTTCAAAGTTATTTCTTTCAAATCGATCTGTGTTGCAAGGACGATCACACTTTACGATTCTTAATCTCTGATTTAGAATCTTCTCAACAGCAAAGTATTCCATTTCCCGGGAGCTAAGCTCTTCAACATAGGCAATTTCGTGCCCGGAGATATTTTTATCTCGTTCAAATTCTTCATTCCAAGTCTCTGACCTGAAACATCTTCAAAGGGAAATATTCGTTGACCGAAGGAAGAATATTTCATACATAAAAGGCAATTCCTGCCAAGAGATACTCTATCTCTTAAATTTCTTCAAGTAGAAATTCTTCTCAAAATTTAACGTCCCAACTATGGACGGAGAAACAGTTTTTAACATGTGTCGACTCCGGCGCCCAACTCTGTTCTGATTAAACTTCGCGCCGATATCACATCGAGGCAGAACTAATGCATCATTTCTAAAAATAGAAACCACGTGACACAAAATGGCGTCAACTAACCCAACTCCTACGCAAAATAATCCATGTGACCTTCAACCTGGCACGTAAGCAAAAACCGACAACCTCCACCCTCAAACGGTCTCAAACAAAAGGGAAGCAATCCATGACTTACTAGAAAATATACCGAAATTTCCACAAGTTCGAGCATACTACGTAAACACGCGAGAGATGACGAGCAGAATGGTGGCAGCCGATAACTTCGATACGTTTCTGCGTCGTATTTTTTTCAGTTTTATTTTCAAGAAAGATTGAAAAAAACACAAAAAAAACGAACAAAACATAGCGAAATAACTGTTACTAAAATATTTTTTAAATTTTCTGTAAAAAAAACAAAAAACAGCGAAACAACTGTTACTAAAATATTTTTTTTTAATTTTCTGTAAAAAAAACAACAAAAAAACAGCGAAATAACTGTTACTAAAATTTTTTTTTTTTAATTTTCTGTAAAAAAAAAAAAACAGCGAAACAACTGTTACTAAAATATTTTTTTTTAAATTTTCTGTAAAAAAAACAAAAAAAAAACAGCGAAACAACTGTTACTAAAATATTTATTAAAAAATTTCTGTAAAAAAACAAAAAAAAACAGCGAAACAACTGTTACTAAAATATTTTTAAAAAAATTTCTGTAAAAATACAGAAAAAAACAGCGAAACAACTGTTACTAAAATATATTTTTTTTAATTTTCTGTAAAAAAACAAAAAAAAAACAGCGAAACAACTGTTACTAAAATATTTTTTTTTTTAATTTTCTGTAAAAAAAACAAAAAAAAACAGCGAAACAACTGTTACTAAAATATTTTTTAAAAAATTTCTGTAAAAAAACAAAAACAAAAACAGCGAAACAACTGTTACTAAAATATTTTTAAAAAAATTTCTGTAAAAATACAGAAAAAAACAGCGAAACAACTGTTACTAAAATATATTTTTTTAGATTTTCTGTAAAAAAACAAAAAAAAACAGCGAAACAACTGTTACTAAAATATTTTTTTAAAAATTTCTGTAAAAAAACAAAAAAAAACAGCGAAACAACTGTTACTAAAATATTTTAAAAAAAATTTCTGTAAAAATACAGAAAAAAACAGCGAAACAACTGTTACTAAAATATATTTTTTTAGATTTTCTGTAAAAAAACAAAAAAAAAACAGCGAAACAACTGTTACTAAAATATTTTTTTTTAAATTTTCTGTAAAAAAACAAAAAAAAACAGCGAAACAACTGTTACTAAAATATTTTTAAAAAAATTTCTGTAAAAATACAGAAAAAAACAGCGAAACAACTGTTACTAAAATATATTTTTTAAAATTTTCTGTAAAAAAACAAAAACAAAAACAGCGAAACAACTGTTACTAAAATATTTTTTTTTTTAATTTTCTGTAAAAAAAACAAAAAAAAAACAGCGAAACAACTGTTACTAAAATATTTTTTTTTAAATTTCTGTAAAAAAACAAAAACAAAAACAGCGAAACAACTGTTACTAAAATATTTTTTTAAAAATTTCTGTAAAAATACAGAAAAAAACAGCGAAACAACTGTTACTAAAATATATTTTTTTAGATTTTCTGTAAAAAAACAAAAAAAAAACAGCGAAACAACTGTTACTAAAATATATTTTTTTAGATTTTCTGTAAAAAAACAAAAAAAAAACAGCGAAACAACTGTTACTAAAATATTTTTTTAAAAATTTCTGTAAAAAAACAAAAAAAAACAGCGAAACAACTGTTACTAAAATATTTTTAAAAAAATTTCTGTAAAAATACAGAAAAAAACAGCGAAACAACTGTTACTAAAATATATTTTTTTTAATTTTCTGTAAAAAAACAAAAAAAAAACAGCGAAACAACTGTTACTAAAATATTTTTTTTTTTAATTTTCTGTAAAAAAAACAAAAAAAAAAACAGCGAAACAACTGTTACTAAAATATTTTTTTAAAAATTTCTGTAAAAAAACAAAAACAAAAACAGCGAAACAACTGTTACTAAAATATTTTTTAAAAAATTTCTGTAAAAATACAGAAAAAAAACAGCGAAACAACTGTTACTAAAATATATTTTTTTAGATTTTCTGTAAAAAAACAAAAAAAAAACAGCGAAACAACTGTTACTAAAATATTTTTTTTTAAATTTTCTGTAAAAAAACAAAAAAAACAGCGAAACAACTGTTACTAAAATATTTTTAAAAAAATTTCTGTAAAAATACAGAAAAAAACAGCGAAACAACTGTTACTAAAATATATTTTTTTTAATTTTCTGTAAAAAAACAAAAAAAAAACAGCGAAACAACTGTTACTAAAATATTTTTTTTTTTAATTTTCTGTAAAAAAAACAAAAAAAAAACAGCGAAACAACTGTTACTAAAATATTTTTTTAAAAATTTCTGTAAAAAAACAAAAACAAAAACAGCGAAACAACTGTTACTAAAATATTTTTTAAAAAATTTCTGTAAAAATACAGAAAAAAACAGCGAAACAACTGTTACTAAAATATATTTTTTTAGATTTTCTGTAAAAAAACAAAAAAAAAACAGCGAAACAACTGTTACTAAAATATTTTTTTAAAAATTTCTGTAAAAAAACAAAAAAAAACAGCGAAACAACTGTTACTAAAATATTTTTAAAAAAATTTCTGTAAAAATACAGAAAAAAACAGCGAAACAACTGTTACTAAAATATTTTTTTAAAGATTTTCTGTAAAAAAACAAAAACAAAAACAGCGAAACAACTGTTACTAAAATATTTTAAAAAAAATTTCTGTAAAAATACAGAAAAAAACAGCGAAACAACTGTTACTAAAATATATTTTTTTTAATTTTCTGTAAAAAAACAAAAAAAAACCAGCGAAACAACTGTTACTAAAATATTTTTTTTTTTAATTTTCTGTAAAAAAAACAAAAAAAAAACAGCGAAACAACTGTTACTAAAATATTTTTTTAAAAATTTCTGTAAAAAAACAAAAACAAAAACAGCGGAACAACTGTTACTAAAATATTTTTAAAAAAATTTCTGTAAAAATACAGAAAAAAACAGCGAAACAACTGTTACTAAAATATATTTTTTTAGATTTTCTGTAAAAAAACAAAAAAAAACAGCGAAACAACTGTTATTAAAATATTTTTTTAAAAATTTCTGTAAAAAAACAAAAAAAAACAGCGAAACAACTGTTACTAAAATATTTTTTTAAAAATTTCTGTAAAAATACAGAAAAAAACAGCGAAACAACTGTTACTAAAATATATTTTTTTAATTTTCTGTAAAAAAACAAAAAAAAAACAGCGAAACAACTGTTACTAAAATATTTTTTTTTTTAATTTTCTGTAAAAAAAACAAAAAAAAAACAGCGAAACAACTGTTACTAAAATATTTTTTTAAAAATTTCTGTAAAAAAACAAAAACAAAAACAGCGAAACAACTGTTACTAAAATATTTTTAAAAAAATTTCTGTAAAAATACAGAAAAAAACAGCGAAACAACTGTTACTAAAATATTTTTTTTTAGATTTTCTGTAAAAAAACAAAAAAAAAACAGCGAAACAACTGTTACTAAAATATATTTTTTTAAATTTTCTGTAAAAAAACAAAAAAAAAACAGCGAAACAACTGTTACTAAAATATTTTTTTTAAAATTTTCTGTAAAAAAACAAAAAAACAGCGAAACAACTGTTACTAAATAAAAATGCTTCTTTTTTTTTTTCATTTGGTCTTCTTGTAATGCTTTTTTGTATATTTGTGGGTGAGGTGGAGGAGACATTTTAAAAATGTTAGTTTACTTTTTTTTTTAATTTAACAGGAAATAAACAACTGCTTGTGTCTTTAATCAATTCAAATACTGATTAGAAAAAAATGTCGTCTGGTTACTGACAGCTGATTGGCTAATCCCTTGGCATCTATCTGCCAACATCGGCTCGTCATCTTTCGGGTGTTTACGTAGCATACTCGAACTCTACCGACGCGAAGTTCACGGAAATTGGGCCAGGATCGATAGAAGTACCGAAATTTAAGATGAGGCCATTAACCATCTGCGCTTTTACCTATTTCTGTTTCATGGGCAAACGAGAGTATTCGGAGATTCATTTGGGTATCTTTTCTGGCGATGCTCGAAGGGTTGGTGGAGGGAGGTATGGCCATAGCAAAAAGGTTTCTTTGGTTGGGAGGGCGAAGATGCTTGCATAAGCGAACTCATTAGGAAACAAACTGATTTTTTAGGGGGAGGAAGAAAAGTTTGCAAAGGGAAGATGAAATTGGGAGGCAGCATATTTATGAAATATTAGATAACAAAAACGTAGAAGGAAGCGATGTAGCCGAAAGTGAAGATGGTTTTCTGAAACTGGGTACAAATCTGAAAAATGTTCAAACACAATGTACATCTTTGGGTACTGTTATAGATGACGCACCTGATTTGCGTGACTTCGCGTCGACGCGGAAACGCCCGAGCGCTGACGGAATAATACAAATTTTTTTTCTTTCTTTTATCTTATAAAAACATTGAAAAAATTTACCTCCCCCCAAAAAACAAACAAACATTTTCACACGCAAAAAAATTTCAAAAAAATAAAAAAATTAATCTATGTATTTTTTCTTTGAATGTATTCGTCTTATATTAGTGTCTGCCAGTCTTCCAGTTAGAGCTTGGTAGTTTGAATGCAGGGCTTGGCTATCGTTAAGAACGGAAGCCCTAACCATAACTTCTAAAACCAACCCCTAACCCATTTTTTCTTTCTTTGTTCTATGTTAGCAAGAAGAAGAAAAAAAAAACAGCGAAACAAATGAAAAAGAAAACATTAACCCCCGCCCTAAAAAAATTCTTTCTACACATTTGATTGAAAATGGTTCATTTGACGGCAGATGGGAAGGACATGGAGGACCGCTAGCTTCCGGTGAAAAAAGCTTGAAGAAAGTGTGTACGGATGCCTGAAAGTGATACAATCTTTTTTATTCATATTAATTTCAGACTTTCCTTTTTGTCATATTAATTTCAGACTTTTCTTTCATCATATTCTAATAATTAACATGATACAGACTATTTGAAAAATAATTTATTTGTTTTTATTTGATTGTTTTCAAAACATTTTAAATAGTGAAAACCTTTTTTCTTGGAAATGGAGTAAGTTCCGGAATCAAACCTTTTTCATAGAAATGGAAATGCCCTAACCCCTAAACCCTAACAAAAAACATTACTTTCACTAAATATTTCCAAAAAAACATTAAATAAAAAAAACACACATTTCGTTGCTCAAAAACATTATTTCTTGAAAAAAAAAAAAAAAATAGATTATTCTATTTTGTTTATTTTCTTCAATGAAAATTTTTTTTAAGTTTTGAAAACAATCAAATAAATTCTTTTTCAAATAGTCTGTATTATATTAATTATTAGAATATGATGAAAAGAAAAGTCTGAAATTAATATGAAAAAAAAAATTGTATCACTTTCAGGCATCCGTACACACTTTCTTCAAGCTTTTTTCACCGGAAGCCAGCGTTCCTTCATGCCTTTCCCATCTGCCCATTTTACCCCCCATCCCCACTCTACAGTTTGTTCGATTTTTATCTTTTTATCTATGTATTTTTTCTTTGAATTTATTCGTCTTATATTATCGCCTGCAAACCTTCCATTAACGCTTGGCGTTTTCGTCTCGGCAACTCTCGGGCGCTTCCGCGACCTGCCCGATCGTTAGTTTTTTTCATGGTGAATTTCGGACGAAGGAAAACAATAAAACAACTTTTCCGTCTCCCCCCCCCCCCCGAGAAATTTGTTCACTCATTACAAATTTTTTTTTTTTAAATTATTATTGTTGTTGTTTGAAACGGTCGTCGGCAAACATTCAAGTAGTATATAGGTTAGAGTTAGGGTAACAAAAAAGTCGTCCACTGTACATTTTTCATTTGACGTATTTAATTGTCGTCTGCCACACATTTATGTCGCGGCTTCTGATTCCTAAACTGTAAAAGTATCAAATTATTTTATAAAAATGGTTGGGAATGTTTTACAATAGCCCTACAACTCGCGAGTCGGGTTCAAAAAAAGTAGAACGTGGTCAAAAAAATGAATATGCAACAAATAAATGCGACGTCCGTCGAGACTGGAGATTTTCCTAGTTATCTATTCTATTTGTTTGTATGTTTACGTAGGATAAATGGCTTTTTATTAGACATGAACAAAAAAATTTCGGCAACAAAAAGTTTACTTAATAAAGATGGCGTCAACAGTTGTCACGTGGTGTGTTTTTTTTTTACCGGGACTCATATTCAAAGCGGCGTTTTTTTTGTTTTTTTGGTTCTGTTCTTTTGCTTGACCGAAATATGAAAAATTGGGGTTCGGTTTAGGGTTAGGGTTACGGTATGAAATTTTTTACAGAAACAATAGGAACAAAAAAACATTACGGTGTGACGAATGAAAATAATATGTAAATAAAAGCACAATGACGTGTAAATGAAAAGAAAATGATTTTATTTCTTTCGCTTAAAATGTAGTTTTGTTTTGTTCTTTTGCTTGGCTGAAAAATGCAATTGCGCTTTGAATATGAGTCCCAGTAAAAAAAAAACACAAGGCTTCGAAAATGTGAAGAAGCCGACGCCATTTTATTTTCTAGTCTGCGTGTGATAAAAATATCGATTTATTAAAAAAAACAGCACTTCTAACAGATTATAATCTGTCACATGTAACTTTGAAATCAACTTTTACATGCTACGGTAACTTTTATTTGTTGTATATTTGTTTTTTTCCAGCGTTTTCGTTGTTGGGCTATTGTTAAAAATACCCATTTTTTTACTACGTTCTACAACTTTTTTTCAACCCGACTCGCGAGCTGTAGGGCTATTGTAAAACATTCCCAGAAAAGGTAATGTAACAGTTAAAATAGATATTATTTCATGTGTTATACTATTTTTACATAGATCGAAACGACGGTAATAACATTTAAAAAAAAAATACTTACCTTGAAGGTGACCCAAGATATGAAGGTTTCATTTTCATTCCAAACGCGCTATTTCACATTGATCAACCCGGCAACTGTTTAGTTTAACGGTACAAAAGTTTACGTATAAATCAGTCCCGCACTAAATAAAATTTTGCGAAGTAAAAAAAATATGAAAGTTTCTGATATTTTTTTAAATTCAAATTTTATACGAATCATTTAATTATTGGGCTTAGAAGCATCAGAACCGTGCCCCCGAACTTCCGTTCTAACATGAGTCCCAAATTAGACCGGTGTAGTCCAGAAAATGCCATCTGTATATTTTTGGTCAGAAATATTTGTTGATTAAAACGTTGCCTATCACACAAATCGGATTTTTAAAAATCCACTCATATATTTAGAAAAAAATAAAAATGAGATTCTCTACCAACAAACTTTTCTTTTTTTAAATTTTATTTTACGGCTCAACAAATTTCGGTGAAGTTACAGAATAGTTAACAAAAGCCCCCTCTCCATGTTAAGAATGGATTTCTAAGAATCCGATTTGTGTGATAGGCCCAGTAAAATTTTTCCAATGATTTAACGTTTTAGTTTTAATCAAGAAATAATATTGAAATCATTTTGCTTTTCTTATTTGTTGACCAAAAATATACAGACGACATTTTCCGCGTTACACCGGTCTGGTTTGGGACTCATGTTAGAACGGAAGTTGGACGACACGGTTGTGATGCTTCTAAGTCAATTATTGAAGATATCTTCAACGACTGTCACATTCGTTTTCCTTGTTGTTGTTTTTTTTGGGGGGGGGGGGTATATACTATTTTGTTTACTAGTTCTAAGTATTTTAGAAAATCGAGTGCGATTTTACTTCTGATTTTTTTGATACTTTCTTCTCACAGCAGAAAGATGTGACACAAGGTCGGAAAGTGGAATTTGAAAAGCCAACCCTCGAGAAGTTGAGCACTCTGGCCTACAAAAATAGTCTGAACAACCCCGTCGGCATTCCCCGGTAGGGGCGCCTCAGGCGATTAGCAATAAACTAACCCTTCTCAAGGGGTGAGAAGGTAAAGCCTGGGAGTGTGGACCTCCTAGAACTACACAGGACAATACCCCAGAACGGCGGGATCAAGCCCCGAAGGCCAAGACGATACCGGTCTATAGGGTGTAGTATCCATCGGAACAGATACTACACTTTGATCCCCGTCCAAAAACCAAGAACGATTTCACTTCATGATAACTTAGTGAAATTGCGTCGTGATAGTTATCCAATCAGCGTCTTGTGATTTTTATTTCCGCTTTTCACACGTTTTTAATATACTAAGCTATATATAAAAAAAAAACATGGCTACTGCAGGCATCAAATATAACAACATTTATAAAATAATTAAGAAAATGACTTTAATTAATCAACTAACAACAACGCTAACTCTAAGTCTGTAACTCCAACAATCGTTAAAAATCGCACAAAAACAAACGTTATTTTTATGCTTTATTTATTTTTGTTATATATGCTTGATTTCAAAATATTTTCTTTTTTTCATAAAATTCTGTATGTCGGTTATTCTGCGTACCTTAAAAAGAATTGTTAATTAAAAATAATTCTAATCGTAATAGGGCGTCGAAACATTCCCAATTTGTGAAGATAAAATAAATAAAAACAATAAAATCGTAAACAGACTCCACCCCACCGCCAGTAAACTAAGCGAATAAACGTTACACATTGGGGCATGTTTTTTGTATGAAGAACCGAAGAAATATCTAAACCGGATGTATTGAAAAGTTCATCTGGCAGGAGCAGGGGCATCTGGCAGGACACGCGCCTGGCCGGAAAAAAAACATAACACGATAGATTGTCGACAACATAATAATCTTTGGGTTATTTCAAGTTACCTGGTCGAAAAAAACGAACATGGTGTATTGTCAGAAATAAAATAATATATTTTTATGCATCTTTTATTCCTATAGAATTTTATATGCTGCCATATAACAGAATGGTTTTTAGGTGTAGTGTTTAAATATTAATTATTATTATTATTATTATTATTATTATTATTTGATATGCAAATTACCATGTCACACTGTAATCTTTAAGGGTAATGTTTATTATTATTATCATTATTATTTATTTACTTATATATATATATATATATATATATATATATATATATATATATTAGTGAAATAAAAACTGAATTGTTTCTACATTTGGTTATTAAGGAAGTGGTCATTTGATCAGTACTACTGGAGAGCCATGAATGTTATAACTGTCCTGTTTTGAAATCTCCGAAACAGTTACATGGTAAACAGCTGATGACCCAAGTTTAATATTTCACAATTTAAGTTAAGATACCTTGTTTTTGGTTTCACTGTTATATACTTGAATCCCCTTTTGTATTTGTAAATATTCCAGCGGTAAGTCGGCTTGTGCAAGTACTAAGTCTACGATGTTTTGGATTTAGTTAGTTTCTATGGGAATTTAAACTGCATTTTTAACTCCGTTTAAAATTACTAAAAGCTTCTTTAGTCTATATATATATATATATATATATACATATATATATATATATATATATATATATATATATATATATATACATATATATATATGTGTGTGTGTGTGTGTGTGTGTGTGTGTGTGTATATCTAGACAGCATCTATTCTTGAAAGCAAGTATCGTTAAATAAAACAGACAACTTATGTTTGGATATCTTTTCGTAGACGCTTTCCATTGTCCGAATCAGAATTTTAGTTTCGGGGGGGGGGGGGATTGGCGATGCATTTGTCGGATACTAGCCCAACACTTAACTAACGACCATTCCTGCCCCCGATCGGAATTTAGAAAACTCTTTGTAAAAAATACCAACATTTTAGAATATAGTACTAACAAATAAAAACTCCATATATTAGAAGCCCTATATATATATAAAAAAAAAACGTAATCAATAGAATTAACTTCAATACCAGCAAAAATATACTTAAATGTCTATAATGCTAACTATAGTTTCGTACTTATTATATAATTCCCGCCAAAACCATCTATGATACGAACACGTGGTCTTTACCTGATTCACATTATTCACCTGAAGATGGACCTGGATGCGTCTGAAAGTACTTGGGACACAAATGAAAACTATGGCAGATTCATCGGCCAATTTCCCCCTGAAACTAAGATTCTGATTCGGACAATGGAAAGGATCTACGAAAGAATATTCAGACATAAGTTGTCTGTTATATTTAACAAATTCTTCAAGTAATCGAAATGATTCTGGTCATAGGGTCGCTCTGTGCATGAACAAGACGAAAGTTATTTTTTGCTGCGATGTTTATTTTTAAGACGAAATTTATGTTCCCGAGATTAATCTATTCGACGTGCTGAACGCAATTAAATTCAAATCAAGTCGTATTAAAAGTATTTCTGGGTCCCAAATGGGGTAAAATTAGTGGTCTTAGGCCCAACATTTATCTCTATATATATTTATAAAAAGAAGAAGCAAAAAAAACAAAAAAGATGCATCGCATCGATTATCTTTTATTTCATCTTTTGAAGCGGATGTCTTCAACTCAGCCTCACTGGAGCTTAAAATTTAGTTTCCGCTGCAGCCTATCACACTAAAAGAGGTATTTATATCTATGAGATTATTTCAGAGGCCTCATAAGCGGCCATAGAGAATAACATTCAATTTAGGCGTTTTCTTTTTAAGCTCAGGCGTTAGGGCTAGGGTTAGGGTTAGGGTTAGGCGTATGTCTGTTATTATGTGGCTTTCTGCTAGTTTTTGTATGTTTCTCCTTTTTTTTCTTATCTTTTTATTTTTGCTGGGGATGGGGCATCCTACTGGATGCCAGACATTCACCTGCTATTTCAGACACTCCAGCCGAGAGATCTTTTTAAGATTCTACCCGTCTCTTTAATCACAATTGTTTGTATCTCTCTTGCACTTGGTTCACCGGGTATATTCGCCAGGTAGTTTTTGAAATTCCTTTTCATTAGTCTGGTAGCCATATAATTACTAGAGTGACGGAGATATTCCTAAGATTCTAGTTTCTTTTCATGTCGTACATAAGACCTTGATATTTCGTATTATTTTCCCTTACAGCTTTGTTTAAGCAAGCATCATTAGGGACACTGACTTCAACAAGGGTTGCTACTGTCTCCCATTTCTCCTATATTACTATGTCAGGTTTAACAGTTCCGTTTTCTAGATATGTAGCTGTAGGGATTGCATAGTCATAGTGGATGGTGTATGACTTATTTCCAACTATTTTTTCTGGTATATGCTCCAAAAACTTGCTGCTACACTGGATATTCAACGTTTTACATACAGTCCAGTGAAGGTATTTGCACACTCTGTTGTGTCGCATTGTATAGTAGCCATCCCCCAGGAGAACCTTACAACTTGATGTCAGGTGACTCACACTCTCAAATTCCGCAAATTTTGTGATACTATCCAGCGTTGCTGAATTTAAATCGTCAACGACTTCCTGGAACAATGCGAAAAACGTTCCCTGCGCGTTTCTCCACTGTTTTTTTTTTTTTAATTCTCTTCTTTCTCCAGCTATTTTGTTCAGTTACTTTTGACACCTGAGGATGATTAGACGAAAAATCGAAAACGTTCGTGAAATCTGTGAAACCTATGGAACATTTATTAATTTTTTTAAATTTTAATACAAAAAAAGACCATCAGAAAAATCGAAAAAAATAAAAAAAGCTATAATTAAACAGACGAATTCTTTATTTTTAACAATGTTTAATAAAGTATTTCCAGAATGTTTTGGAAACGACCGTACGCTGTAATAGACTTGTTGTTCTAATTCTTTGAGCAATTGGAATCTTATAATTCACTAAATCTCCTTATATATATATATATATATATATATATATATATATATATATATATATATATATATATATATATATATATATATATACATTTGTTCCTTGTCCTATGTATGTGCCGCTATCGAAACAAAAATTTTCAAATCTTCACTTTTTCTGAAGACGTACGTTGATTCGACCGAAACCGGTCAAATCTATCGTTTCTTGTTTTTCTTATGTATTTAAATCTGTTTCCAGTTTGTCTTTTTTTTCACACACACAGAGAATCGGACGTGTCATCAATTTTTGTATATATAGAATGTTTAATTACTTCATTTATAAATTAATTTTTGTATATGTATATTTTTTTAAATTAGATTTATATATTGATTATCGATTAGTTAAAAAATTTATAATTTAATATATATATATATATATATATATATATATATATATATATATATATATATATATATCACGCGACCAGAAGTGAATAGTTATATCTCTATGATGATGAGTTTCGATTAAAATGGACGAAACGTATACGTACATAGATAATAAACAAAAAAACAATTATTTATTATTGTTAGCCCCTAGAAAACCCTGTAAATGGGCACTGTAAGTGTAGTATTAACACAGCATGACGTCGCTAGCTATAAATGCATCGTTCCTTTCATTAAGTAGAACGCTCTTATGACGTCAAGCCGCCGAAATAAAATGTTAAAATTATCACTGTTTATTCGCTATTTAGCATTGGCCGAGTGGTTCTAGATGTTGGGATTATAGTTGTAGAAATACTCGGAATCTGGGGTTTCGAATCGCATGACCGGTAGTGAATAGTCATATCTCTATGCTGATGAGTCCCGATTATGAAGGGCGAAATGTATACGTACATAGATAATAAACAAAACAAATATTTATTATTTGTAACTCATAGAAATCCCTCTAGATGGGCACTGTAAGTGTAGTATTAACACAGCATCGTTCCTTTTATTAAGTAGAACGCTCTTATGACGTCAAGCCGCCGAAATAGTGTTAAAATTACCACTGTTTATTTAGCTATTCCGTGGTGGCCGAGTGGTTCTTGGTGTCGGGATTTGAGTTGTAAAATACTTGCAGCCCGGGGTTTCGAATCGCGCGACCAGTAGTGAAAAGTTATATCTCTATGCTGATGAGTACCGATTAAAATAGAAGGAACGTATACGTACATAGATAATACACAAAAAAAAAACAAATATATATTTATATGTTCTTATGTATGTGTGTGTGTTTCATTTTACTTCAGCCGAAGTTTTCAGAAGTCAAGGGCTCTCTTCCTAGGGCAAACACTTTATCTCTAGATGAGATACATAGGTAGTCGCCTGTTCCAATAAAGTGCTTCTTCAACTCTAAAGCGTTGAGTTAGTAAATAAGTTAAGAACATTCATTTTACTCTCTCCAATTGATCAGTTGATTATGTTATAGTATATCTTTCTTTTGGTCTTATGGGATTCCATGACAAGAATTCATCTAGTCTGGTGGGGTATGCACAAATATGCTGTTACTTGATGTAACATCACTTGGAGACAGTGCACCTTTCCTCGTATATGCTGGTGTATAGCCACACCGAAGAGATCTTATTTGGCCGTCGAATACTATGTTAGTTTGAAGATTTGGTCAGTGTTTACTCGTAGAATCCTTATGTTAGTTTTTACTGACAACCCCTTTTACAGAGAGACCGAAGACAATCGAAGATGTTGTCTCGTAGCTAATTCAAACTCTCCACTAGGTAATTCAAACTCTTACTATGGGTGTGTGTGAGGTAAATTAAAAAATAAGAGCGTAATATTTATATATGTATTACAAGGTTGCAACAATGATATTCGTTTTCTTCTACTGAACAACAGGTCTGCAAAACAGGACAAACCCATCTTTTAACCGAGCGCAATCCATTATATAAACGCCAATGACACTTCACTTTATCATGCGCTACGAACTTTATGGGGTTGTTTTCGCTGGGTTACACGTCTTTGAATTTGTTTAATAATCGCTATATTTTGACTAAATAATTGTTTTCCTGCAACATTTTCATAATTTATGGAAATCTTACTGTAACAAGTTATGACGTTTTTTTGTTTTAAAATAAGATTTTATTTTTATTTGTTAAACTTTTTATTTTTATTTGTTAAACTTTTATTTGTTAAACTTTTATTTGTTAAACTTTTATTTGTTAAACTTTTATTTGTTAAACTTTTATTTGTTAAACTTTTATTTGTTAAACTTTTATTTGTTAAACTTCTGAATAAATAGTGCGAACATAACGTAGATATTTGACATTGTTGAATGATTTCACAGAGTCAGAAAAAGTCAGTTTGTGATGGAAAAACGAAATTAATTGGATCCATAAATTTAATCGATCCATAAATTAAATCGATCCATAAATTAAATCGATCAATAAATTAATTGGATCCATAAATTAAATGGATCCATGAATTAAATTGAGCCATAAATTAAATGGATCCATAAATTAAATCGATCAATAAATTAAATGGATTAATAAATCAAATGGATCCATAAATTAAATTGATCCATAAATTAAATCGACCCATAAATTAAATCGATCCATGAATTAAATTGATCCATAAATTTAATCGATCCATAAATTAAATTGATCCATAAATTAAATTGATCCATAAATTAAATCGATCCATAAATTAAATCGATCCATAAATTAAATTGAGCCATAAATCAAATCGATCCATAAATTAAATCGATCCATAAATCAAATTGATCCATAAATCAAATCGATCCATAAATTAACTTGATCCATAAATTAAATCGATCCATAAATTAAATCGATCCATAAATTAAATTGAGCCATAAATCAAATCGATCCATAAATTAAATCGATCCATAAATCAAATTGATCCATAAATCAAATCGATCCATAAATTAACTTGATCCATAAATCAAATCGATCCATAAATTAACTTGATCCATAAATTAAATCGATCCATAAATCAAATTGATCCATAAATCAAATCGATCCATCAATCAAATCGATCCATGAATCAAATCGATCCATAAATTAAATCGAGCCATAAATCAAATCGATCCATAAATAAAATCGATCCATAAATTAAATTGAGCCATTAATTAAATCGATCCATAAATCAAATGGATCCATAAATTAAATAGATCCATAAATCAAATCGATCCATAAATCAAATCGATCTATAAATTAAATTGATCCATAAATTAAATTGAGCCATTAATCAAATCGATCCATAAATCAAATGGATCCATAAATTAAATCGATCCATAAATCAAATCGATCCATAAATCAAATCGATCTATAAATTAAATTGATCCATAAATTAAATTGAGCCATTAATCAAATCGATCCATAAATCAAATGGATCCATAAATTAAATCGATCCATAAATCAAATCGATCTATAAATCAAATGGATCCATAAATTAAATTGAGCCATTAATTAAATCGATCCATAAATCAAATGGATCCATAAATTAAATCGAGCCATAAATCAAATCGATCCATAAATCAAATCGATCCATAAATCAAACAGATCCATAAATTAAATAGATCCATAAATCAAATCGATCCATAAATTTAATCGATCTATAAATTAAATACACACACCAAAGTCTTAAGCTTAGTGTTATTGTATTGACTAATAGAGTCGGCTAAAAACTATGCCAACAACAACAATAATGCGCAATTGCAAAAACAGCTTAATCGTTGTGAGTTAAAATCACAAATCCAACTTTCCACAAACGTAATCCCACCCTCGAAAGCAAGAATTTCGTTAATATATATTAAAAAAAAAAACACCGTCGACTAAAAATTTGCCCAAAACAATACGCAATGGCTGCAAGCATCTTAAACTTCGTATGTTCAAAAATCAAATTATTGTTAACAACCAAGGTCGCAAATCCAACGTTCCACTAACGTAATCTTATCCTCAAAAACAAGAATTTCGCTAATATTTAATTAAAAAAAAAACACCGTCGGCTAAAAATTTGCCCAAAACAATGCGCAATGGCCGCAAGCAGCTCAAACTTTGTATGTTTAAAAATAAAATTATCTTCGACAACCAAGGACGCAGATCCAGTTTTCTATTGGCGTGCTCTGATCCTCGAAAACAAGAATTTTACTAATATTCAATTAAAAAAAAACAGTCTTTTATTTTCAAGAGGTGACTTTCCATTTGTCACAACAGCTTCCCAGGGGGCGGGGTAAACAAAATTAAAATGTTAAACGAGAGTTAGATTGGCATGTTTTATTTATCTACCTCCCACAGATACTACACTTTGATCTTGGCCAAAAGTTAGATTGGCACGTATCTTGCACTTATTTGCTCTATTGACATCAATTATCGGCGACGCTTCTTTTCTCCTCTCACCATAAGGCAAGCGATATCTTTTCTTTTTTAAATTTTCAAACTATACTTAGATATTTTAATTTTGAGCTCTTACAAATTCTTTTCACCCTGTCCCCCCCCCACTATAACAAGTACAGAGGGATTCATAAAACACATCATCACAGGAAAAAATAAAATAAAATTAGCTCATCAATCAAACACACACGCACACACACACACACGCACACACACACAAAGTGCAAAACTATAAATTGAGATATACATTTTCAAAGATAGATTTTGTCCACTGCGACAAAAGCAGCAGAGAACACTAAATGAAATGGACTTACAAATCAAACATACACACGAAATATGAACATTTAGATATAGACAATTAAAAAAATTGTTCGCCGTGGAAAAAAATCCCACCTTTGTCCACGCCATACGCTAAAGCCTCGGTCGCATGTAGCGGCGAGTAGTAGCAGCCTAGTCGCATCGTGTGATCGCTTAGTCGCAAGTAGCACATCCAACTTGCGACTAGTTTACTCGCCGCGACTAATATATATATATATATATATAGTGTGTCAGGTTGTGTATGAAAAGAAATCAAATAAAGTGCTTGATCATATAAGAGAGCTAATATAATTTATTCAAATACTGTATATTACATATTTCAGCAATGTACCGCGGTTTCATCCAAAAGGGCAGATTTAGACATCTTTAGTAAATCTCTGTGCCCAGTGGAATCGTCGGCAAGCTGAAATGATTGTCCCGTCCCGATAGGGAATGGCGTCAACAATGACAGAAAACGGTGTATCTCTGAGGGGGTCCCCGAAAAAATCCGGTGTGGGATAGTGATTAACTAAGACTTAAGAGAGTTCGATGTTAGTTCGTGTTTGAAAGGCCTTCATGTTATTCCCTAGCAAGTTTTATTTATTTGTTTATTTATCTGTTCTTTTGTGGATTTGTAATATTATTGTTTTACCTAGTCTGAAAGAATACGAAAGGGGCGGCTATGAAGTTTGCCGTTTGGGTTTGTGAAATTAAGGTGCTTTTTTGTTGTCGTTTTTTGGGAATAAATTTATGTATCGGATTAATTGTTCGATATAGTGCTGAAAAAGATGATGCAATCACATCAATAAACAAACACGTTAAGTCAAAAAAAAACTCTCTTAAGTCTTAGTTAATCACTATCTTACACCGGATTTTTTCGGGAACCCCCTCAGAGATACACTGTTTTCTGTCATTATTGACGCCATTCCCTATCGGGCCGTGACTACAATCGTTTCAGCTTGCCGATGATTCCACTGAGCACAGAGATTTACTAAAGATGTCTAAATCTGCCCTTTTGGGTGAAATCGCGGTACATTGCTGAAATATGTAATCAGTGGAATCTAAATAAATTATATATATATATATATATATATATATATATATATATATATATATATATATATATATATATATATATATATATTATATTATATATATATATATATATATATATATTATATTATATTATATATATATATATATTATATTATATTATATATATATATTATATTATATTATATATATATTATATTATATATATATATATTATATTATATTATATATATATTATATTATATATATATATATATATTATATTATATTATATTATATATATATATATATTATATTATATTATATATATATTATATATATATATATTATATTATATTATATTATATATATATATATATTATATTATATTATATATATATATATATATATATATATATATATATATATTATATTATATTATATATATATATATATATATATATATATATATATATATATATATTCAGGAAAGGGAGAAAATGTTCCGACGTAATGGAAATTTAAAAAGGAAAACCAAAGAATATTATTTCTGTATTCATTAACGTTTCGTCTTTATTGTAAGACTTACTCATGATGTTTATTTTGAGAGAACATCATAACAGATACATAATGTTTGGCCAACTGGTTCATAATTTATGTCAGATTTGAATTGTTTTTGTAATGAAATAGATATGAGATTATTGGGGAGAACTATGTAAGATTTATTTTTCTCAGTCATGTCGGTGGTATTTGTGCTGAAAGGAAATTTTTGTGGTGTTAGTCTAGTTTTTGTTGTGAATATTAAAAAACCTATCAAAAATAGTAACATCAAACTCTAAAAGAATTAAGGATTTAACATTTCTCATTATAGCCTTAAATAAAAGGTGTATGTGTTGCGTCCTCGGTCATTGAAACCAATGAAAAAGCTGGAAAAATGATTAACAATAAATGTGAAACGCAAAAATCACTTATAAAAATAGCAAACGGTGATCAGGGTGGCATGAAGAGGACTTCAAAGTGAGAGAAGTGTACCTTCTCCGACTACGTCTATGACATTAGTAAACTGCTTATTGTATTAAACATAAACAATAATCTTTACGTAGCTTTTATTTAATGAGCTATATCGGTTAATCAAATTGGGGAAATCACACTTTATTGTATGTGTATACTTGAATAATACTCGTCTCATGCCAGGTAAAATTAATTCCTCGAACGGAACAGTTCTGCACCCCTTTTATGCCCTCTTAAGAAGATTAAAATCAAGATATAATCATACTAAACCTTATGTCAAGAATCCTTATACTAATTTTGATCAAAATCCATTACATGATTTTGATTCTAGAAAATGTCTAAACTTTAAGGCTGAAGCTTAAGGGGTCTTGAGAAGAAATAGAAATTCAGGGAATCTTGCTTAATCGATGTTTCAAGACTATGAATCAAATATTTGACTTTTCAAATGAGCGCTTGTGCTCATATGCTTCTAAAGACCCTTTGAATTACGCCAAAGAAACTGAAATTTGGGCAATATTTATCAACTAAAGTCTAATAGCTATTGTTAAAATTTTCACAAAAACCGGAGGTATCTGAATTTTTACAAAGGGGTTCCAGAAAAAAACAACGTTTAGTCCGAAGCCCTTCGTTGGAAAATTTCCGTTTTGTAAGTCAATCATTTTTTGGTAATCGTTGTATTAGTTTGCTCCAATAAATTTCCGTTTCTAGTCTTCATAAACGTCTCTTCAGTGAAGGAGAAGTCCTTCTTGACTGAGAAAATATTTATTTGTGTTCAAATCAAGAGTGGCTCATTTGGGGGAGCTGGATTTTCCCCACATAAAAAATCGACCTTGTGTCTAACTTTGACCTCGTGGGGAGTCAAGTAAATAGAAACTATAATCTTAATATTTTTGTAAAGATCCTCGGTTGTTTATCATGAAAAACTGTTTTGTTACACACACACACACACACACACACACACACACACACACACACACACACACACACACACACACACACACACGGGGAGTTTGAATTACCTACTGGGGAGTTTGAATTACCTACTGAACACCACCCTCGAGTGTCTTCGGTCTCTCTGTACAAGGTTTTGTCGGGACAATCTGACATGATGGTACTTCCCCCGAAAAGTAAACCCTCGACAAATATTCAAAATAACATAGTATTCAAAATCCAAATAAGATCTTCTCGGTATAGCTATACACTGACTTATACGAGAAATAGTGCACCTTCTCCTAGCTAAGTTACCTGAAGTAACAGCACTTGCTGGATACTCCATGGATACTCCACCAGACTAGATGAATTCTTCACCTGTAATCCGGTAAGACCAAGGGACCAAAAGAAATATATACTATAACATAGTTAATAGGTTAATTGGCGAGAGGAAAATTAATGTTCTTAACTTCTTTTCTGACTGAAAGTTTAAGTAATAAAGGAGAACATTAATAGAATATTCGAATATCTATGTATCTCATAGAGAGATCAAGTGTTAGATGCATGAAGGGGCCCCTTGATTTCTGAGAACTTCGACTGAAGTAAAATGAAACAAAAAAGAGAGAAGATTATATATATATATATATATATATATATGTATAGTCACCCACATGCAGACTGTTTCGCTGTATCACAGCTCTTCACTTTGTGCCTCAAGCCGGGATTGAAACTCAACCGTCGAGCTGACAGTCGGTGCCTCTACTCCTGCGCTATCATACGACACTGACTTAATGTAAGTGATACCTCAATGTAAACATTGTTAAGTGCCGGGAGCTCGAATTAATTTTACCCAATGAGCTATGTTATTTATCTACCTCCCACAAGGTAAGATGTGACACAAGGTCGGGAAAGTGGGATTAGATAAGCCAGCGCTCGAGAGGTGAGCACTCTGGCCATTTAAAAATTGTCTGGGCAGCCCCGTCGGCATTCCCCGGTAGGGGCGCCTCAGACAGTAAGCAATAAACTTACTCCTCCCCAAAGAGGGGAAGCGAAGCCTGGGAGGGTGCACCTCCTAGAACTGCACAGGACCGGCAACCCCCAATAGACCGGCGTAAATCCAGACCCAAAGGCCCGAACAATACCGGTTTATTAGGCGGGGTAAAAAACCCTCTTAAAGCTAATGGCAGTTGGCGATATCCTTACAAATAAGCTCTACCCAAGAAAGGGAGCTTTATATAGTCATCCACATACAGACTGTTTCGCTGTATCACAGCTCTTCAGTGCGGTTAGACCAGTTAGTGTCTCAAGCCGGGATTGAAACTCAATTGTCGAGCTGACACTGTTTGTCTGTTTCTGTTTGCAATCTTTTTTTTTTCCTGATCTTTGTTTGTCTTCTTCCATACCATAAGCACTAAAAAACAAAATAATAGGGCCGATGTCATTCCGAACAAAAATAAATTAAAAAATAAATAAAAAGTAACAAAAGGTTACGCGAATTAGCGGGCACATCCGGGTTGCGAAATGCAGGTTATATAATGCAATCGTTGTTTCTCTCAACGAGTCAACAATTCAAACGACGATCGCGCGTAGTTAAGACGAAGCCCCTTTTGCCTTCCAACTGGTAAACATGAAACATGAGAACATTAAAATGAGAAAAGGGAGAGAGAGAGAGAGAGGGGGGAGGGAGAATCAAGATAAAGTTGTTGCCATGTGACATTCTAGGTCATTCTGAAGTCCCGTGCATGTGTCTGTTTGTGTATTGTGTGGTGTGTGTTTGTGTATTGTGTGTGTAAGAGGAAGCGGCTGCGTGAATGCGTCGATTGCCAGCGATGTTGGTAAACAATAATGTTACCGCCCTTTTTACAAAATACCAAACTTTGCGCGCGTAAACAAGCGCAAATGTTACACGGGGATGACGAGGAGAAAGCCAACGAGGATTTATCTATTATAAAAAAAGCCTAAGCAAAACTTAAGAGGCTTTGTCCGTAGGTCTGTAGAAAATCGTTTCTTTGCTTTGTTTTGGTGACGTACATCGTAACGAGATTACCCTGTGGTGATCGAGAAAGGCACGACAGTGAATAGGTATTATAACCTAGAAGGTAACGTGATGTAGGTCGGAGGGGGGTAGGCGTCGCGTTTGGAATGCGACTGTGATTGTTTTGATAATTTCAAGTTGGAGACTAGAAATCAAATTGTAAACGTTTGATTGTTCTTATTTTGAAGTATGTTTATTTGGTTCTTCTGCATATCAACCCTGACATGTTAGACCGCTCTTAAAAAAAAAAAAATAGTCAAAGAAATGTATAAACTTTGTTATGTACTTACGTGGTAGATGAAAAAAAGACTGTACACTCAAAATTATGCAAATTCATCCAGTATTTATTTAATTATAAATAAAAAATGATTTTATCACTCAGTAGATATTTCCACCATTTTGTATCTTAGATTTTCCAGTGGTCAAGGACGATAACTCATATTTTCACGATTTCGGGGTTTGGGGTCTCCATTGTTTACAAAAATGTCAAAATGTACGTAAACTCATTTTTATTTCTTTTTCTTATAATTTAATAAATACTGGATGAATTTGCGTAATTTTTTCTGCACAATCTTATTTTCAGCTAACACGTAAGTACATAATAAAGTTTATACATTCTTTAAATATTTCAATGTCAGGGTTGATATGCAGAAGGACCGTTTATTTAGCTCCCCTGCAGGAAGTTAGACACACGGTCAAGTGGGTTTTGCAAAGCCAGCGTTCTAGGTGAAGTGCACTCTGACCTACAAAAAATGCCCGAGCAGCCCGTCGGCATTCCCCGGTAGGGGGCACCTCAGGCGATTAGTAATAAACTACCCCCTTTTCAGAAAGAAGGTAACACCTGAGAGGGTTGACATCTTCGCACTGAACATAACCATACCTCAGCTCGACAGCAACAGAGCAACTGTCAGACTGATTCTCAAGTCCAAACAGAAAATATTAAACAATCTGTGTCTAACCTCCTGGAGAGGTAAATAATGTAAGCGTCGCAAATACAACTTTTCACTAACGTAATCTTATAATAGCTAAGGCTAGTAGTCGCTGCCTCACTATAAGTATAAGCACGGTAGACGGTAGTCATACGAGGAAAAACTCAACGCTTCTTTTAACATTAAACAAATCTTTATTGGATATCCTATACCGTTGGGGTATAGCATAGAAAAAGGTAGGACTGGTGTCCGGTGGAAGGAAACGAAGTTCTTTTACTGCGGTGCTCGGAAATCCAGTGGATGAGGGGGCAGGAGAGAGATGAAGAAGATTTCCTTCTAGGTTGACGGCCAGGGTCTCTCTGACGATCCGTTCCACCGTTCAACAGGGGTGCCAATAGTCCGCAAGGGACTAGCTGAAATCAATACGCCCTGTGAGCCGATTGGTTAGTTTAAGACTAACTTGCCCACAGTGGACGCATAAGAAATAGGTCCTATTTCAGACTGCGACACTCTCACCCTCCAAAACAAGAATTCCCCTGACATTTAATTAAAAAAAACAAAAAAAAAACAGTTTTTTATTTCCAAGACGAAACTTCCCATGAGTCATAACAGCCAGGGGAATAACAAAAATGAACATATCAAAACGATACTTAAGTTGGCGAATATCTGAAACATATTTGTCCCAACTGACGTCAATTATCGGTGGCACTTCTCCCCCCTCCTACCGATTGCGTTTCCTCAACTCTGAAATTAGAAAATATATATTTATCTAGATTTTATGGTTTATAATTATTTTAGTTTGTAAATTAATCTACCAAATATGAAATCTAAACGCTTATACATTATTAATGCCGATTACCGAGTATAGCATTTTGGCTCGGTGTTTTTTGATAGTGAGGACCCTTACAAAAGAAAGCTTCATCAGTTTGCATGACTAGTTTTATTTATACAGGGTGGCGCAAAAGTCGCGCATTGGTTTGTTTAGGTGATAGAAACTAGGCTTCTCTGATAAATGATACATTTACTTGGTAATTTTGTTGCAGTAGGTTTTAAAAATAATATCCTTTAAATGGCCACCATTTTTGGCCTCACAAAGACGTTCTCTAGTTAGGGCATTTTCCATTACACTCCTTAGAATAACTCTTGGATTTCATGTCTGATATTGTTTTTAACCTCTTGAATCGTAATAGGCTTGTCCACATATACCCTTTCCTTAAGATAACCCCAAAGGAAAGAGTCAGGGGCTGTTAAATCCGGTGAACGTGAAGGCCAGTTTAAATCAGAAAATCTGCTAATTAAGCGCTCGCGAAACAATCTCGCAAAAGTCACGCATTAGTTTGAATCGGTTGTTACTGATTCAAACTAATGCGTGACTTTTGCGCCACCTTGTATATACAAGCAGTAATGAAAACCTCTTCCAAATTGCTGACTTGGATATTAGTATCACTAAGAACCAATACTTTCTACTCTTAACTTTATATACATGTGGGCTTGCATTACAAATATATTAGACACACAGTCTCAAACGTCTCGCTATTTGTGGGCTTCGGCCTAAATAGGATTAAGTCGCTGCATACTCACACGCTAGTTAGTTAGTTATAAGTAATCCTTGTAAATTTGTCTCTTAAGAATTGCACGATTTTCATTTTTATAAGTACTTTGATTTTTAATGTTAAAAAGGAAAAGCTAGATGTTAGATGGATAACAAAGTCCATCGAGGAAATACTATTTTAATGTTTACAGGTAAATAAATCTTGTACCTTAAAACTATCTCCCTTGCCAAACGATAAATTGAAGCATGAGTTATCTGCCCCTGACTTGACCAGACGACAAGAACTAGAATATTCAAATGAAAGACGCTTACCGATAACCGGCTCAGCGACAATTTGAACCTCTTTATTTCATATAAATTCTTCCAGTTGTAAAATTGTTAATAAATCATTTATTATTGTTGATCTACATAGAATCGTTTTCATCCATTTATTTCTTCATATTTGTGTCTTACGTTTCACAAACAACTTCACAACACGAGCAATTCTTATTCTTTTCAGAGTGTACTGCATAAATCAGGACCACAGAAGAGGAAAGAAATAAGAAACTTGGTGACAATAAAAGAAGGGGATTACATACATTCTTTAAAAAAACGTAATATAGAAACATATACGAATGCAAATTTGGACATAAATATTAATTCAGAAAATTGACCTGGTGGAGCAGATTATGTAGAGGAAAAAAAAAACGACACAGCTGTCTATGGCAGTACTTTGAAGAGCATTGGTGATCAAGAACTTTTTGACTTTGACTCTCTCTCTCTCTCTCTCTCTCTCTCTCTCTCTCTCTCTCTCTCTCTCTCTCTCTCTCTCTCGACCTGGAGAAAATATACTTGTCAATTGAAAAAAAATATAGTTTCTACTAAGTGGTAATTATAAGATGAAAAACGTGCGTAGGTTGAAATCTCGATATTAACTAAACAGAGATTCAAACGTACAAATTCACACGGGCCGACCTATGCGTTAAGGCACAGAAGCGTTATCAAAAAATATTAGTTGTAATAGCCCGGTTCTTTCACAGAATTTACATTTTCATCCATTTTCTAAATAAAAAGCGGAAGACCGTCCGAAATATAAAAAAAGAGAGAATGAGTGCGATCTTTTCAGTAAGTATTTAGACACTAGAGACAGATACTGTATAATATATATATATATATATATATATATATATATATATATATATATATATATATATATATATATATATATATGTATGTATGTGTGCGTGTATATATATATATATATATACATATGAATATATATATATATATATATATATATTAAATATTTATCTACATAAAATATTTAAAAATGTAAAAATTATTATATATATATATATATATATATATGGAGGACCCTTTCTTAGGGTTCCAGTTTTGAGTGAGAAGATTTTGGGAAGGATCAGTTTTATAGAAACATTGAAAACAAAACAGTTTTTAAAAATATTCAAATGTGTGTGAGCGAGAAAACCATGTTATATGATAAAAAGTACAAAAGCACAAGTTCACAAAAGAGATATTTGATATATGTTTAAAATGGAAGTCTACAAAGATGGGAAAACATTGAATAATTGTTCATATTTGAGTGTCCTTGCAGAATAAGGGGGATTCATTAGTTGAGATATCAAAGAAGCCTGAGTCAATAATTTAAGGGCTGTGAATTATTCACGGAGCTGAAAAATCGTAATCAAAAGTTCTTCACGCAATTACATGAATTACCTTTCATTGAAAGTTATTAAATAAGAGTCAATAACCATTTGTTTTCATATTAGAAACTTCAGTGAGAAATGTATGAAGTATTAAAATGGTTAAGTTTATACATTTGTTTTCAATCAGCAGACGACATTGACGGGGATTCAAGCAGTGTGTGTGTCGCCTTTAATGTGCCTATGCGTAAGGCAGTGAGAGAGTTAATGCATTGTGTATGTGTGTGCGTTGGTTTCAGTGTGACTATGTGTGCGTGAGTTTAGAAAAGGCAGTCTCGGCTTTCCCAAGGCCCGACAGAGGGACGACGGGGCTGGAGAAATATCGATGTTTACTCTGTCGTGGATTTAGGCTAAACATTCTTATTGAGGGAAAAATCAGCTTTATATGGATTTAAGGGTGGATAAATCCAGATGCATCTGATTGGCTTAACGTCTTTTTATTTGTTTTCATTAATTCAAGCTAATGCGTGCGTCGAGCCGGTTGCGCAGAGACGAGTTTAAGCATTTTTATTTTGGCACTGAAGGGTAAACTTCGTTTCTACATATATAACAATTTATAAATAATATTTCCGAATTATATATATATATATATATATATATATATATATATATATATATATATATATATATATATGATTATTTTTATTTACACAGACATGTACAAAATCTGCGACACTGGCATGTCGATGTTATTGATCAACAGCTATTATAAACTGAGATCTCATCAGGCAGAGTTAGAATCCGATCTTAACCTTAGATCATATTTGGAAAGCTAACTCTGCCTGATGAGATCTCAGTTTATAATAGCTGTTGATCGATAATATCGACATGCCAGTGTCGCAGATTTTGTACATGTCTGTGTAAATAAAAATAATCATATATGAAAAGCTCTATTTGATATTGAGCACTTTTTATAAACCCGGTTGAAATTCTTTGGATTACTACCCTGTGGGTGTTTTACCTGGATTATCTATATATTAATACGATAACGTGTGTGTTCGTGTGTCACGCTTCCGGCAAAAGCTCTGCGCATGCGTGCCGCACATAAATTTAAAAAAACAGTCAACTAGCCTGCGTTTAGATATATCTACATATGTTTCCCTCTGGCGCAATGGTTAGTGATGTAGTATTTTTTACTTCGGCCCGACTGGTTTATAGTTCGATCCCAACCAACCTGTAAGATTTTTATTCTACATTTCGCGGGTAAGGGGAAGAAACAATACATTTTTTTATCACCTGGTTAAAAACTACTTTTTTGTGTTGCTTATAACTTCAAACTATTTTTTGTTTTTTATGTTGGCGTTTTTAATGGCATTGTCTATTTAATTACGTTGACTGCTTAAAAAGTAGGGTATCGGCCAGTATTATTTTGTTGTTGTTTTTTTTGTTTTTTTTGAACGGATGGCATATCAACCTTTTTTAGTAGATATGCGCAGTGTCCATCGTATAAGAGTTACTATTTAAAACAATTATTTGACTCTTATCCAGAAGGGGGTGGCTCATAATAAAGCAAGCGTAACTTACTAACAAATAGAGGGTGCTTTGTTACATTGGGACCTGTATTGAAAACATCATTTCGTGTAATTTACACGGGTTCCGCTAGTTATTATTATTATCATTATTATTATTTATATATATATATATATATATATATATATATATATATATATAAATTATTTTTAATATTTTACCTACGTACGACGTCGTTTCATGCTTATGGCTCTAACAAGCGCAGGGAAATAACAATCTCAGACGGTCCTAGGGCGCGAACCCGGTTAACAGATACACATTGATACACCTAGTCCCATTAGGTCACGAGAAATTGTCACGTAATAACGGAGAAAGCGACCAGCATAGACACCTAAACATTCGATAGCACTCAGCGACAGAGTCGCAGCGTTGAACTGAAGCCTTTTAGGTTTATTTTTAATCTTTCCGACAGGGCTCAACTTTCAATTTTAGTTGGAGTATGATAATAATAAATTACTTTTGATATTTTACCTACATACGACGTCATCTCCAATCTGTACTCGCATACAAGATTTAATATGATATATACATTCTAATGTATAGACAAAATGCTAATATATATATATATATATATATATATATATATATATAGTTCATGTATCCGCATGAAGTTTTATGAGGAGATATCATTTTTTATGTATCAATTTTCAGTATTTACTTCAACAGTGCTCGATACGTAAGTAGAGCTAGGTAGTAAGTTATGAAAATATATTTATGATAATTAAGCTACACAGAGTCTCCCGCGTTTCATCCCCGGGGGGATGTTCAGGTTATATTTATATATATATATATATATATATATATATATATATATATATATATATATATATATATATATATGTATATACAGGGTGATTCATAAGTCACTTAGCTATTTATTTTTAAAATTCTAAAGTTCAAAAATACGGTAATACAAAACAGAAAGTTTATTCAACAATTTCATTTATGGGAGTTTAAAATTACAGCAAATTTTCAAAATTTCCACCTTCTTTCGGCATGCATAGCTCCATTCTTTTTTGCAAGGAATTTACGACTCTTTGTAGGATATTTGATTGATTATGAAATAAATATATATAGAAACAAATATATAAACGAACAAATTTAAAATAATCAAATATCAGTAATTAGAGAGTAAGATAACAATCATCAAAAGTTCATAGTATGTTTGTGCTTCATATGGTAATCATTTTAAATAGCTAAGTGAAGTGACTTATGAATCACCCTGTATATATATATATATATATATATATATATATATATATATATATATATATATATATATATATATATATATATATATATATACATACAGACTATCATTTTATCCATACATTAGAATGTATATATCATGTTAAATCTTGTATGCAAATACAGATGGGAGAAGACATAAAGACCTTTATCTTTCAAGTAGGTACTTTACACATAACTAAATAAATGCACGTCAGTGTGTGACGTAAACACATCACACTGTCTCATCGCACATATTTTTCGTCACCGAGTTTTTTGTTTATTATTTCATGTTAGTCGCACAAGCGACAGGTCCATTCCTTCCAGAATGACCCCTGATATTTTGTAGACAAAATGGAAATTGGATAAACCGTTCAGAGCTTTTTTAATGTCGCTCGTTCTCTGACCATTATTCAGAGGAAAACCTTTATTTTTCGTTCTATATTTTGACACCCATTATACCTCGGCATTTCTTTTTTTTTTGGGGGGGGGGGGTTGCTCTGTATCTAAGAGTTCCACCCATGCTTTACCCCCGAACCACTATTTCTATTTTAATGAAAGTTGACAAATACGTAGAACATGCTTAGGCAAACAAATGTTGTTGACGTTAGTATATTTTAATGACGTCATCAGTTTTATACAATTGTGTTAAAATGTGCTACCTACATATCTTAGTTAGAAGAGGTATCCAGCATCGCCCGGTAATGGATGAAGTCGTCTGTGTACGCATGCTTCCAGCCCTGGACCATATATACTATTTTTATAATATTCTGTAATTTTTTAATAGTAATAAACAAAATAGAGTAGCCGTTCTGTCAAAAAAATGAGAAAGAGATTTTAAAATTTTCGAAAATATCAATCGAACACTGAAAAAAATCGACAGTTACGAAAAAAATAAACACACTGTTTTATCGCTTCAAGCACTCCACTATTTTCTCATTTTCGTCCTCTTTTTTATGTACTTCCCTCCCACAGCAGAAATATGTGACACAAGTTCGGAATGTGGGATTGGAAAGCCAGCACTCGAGAAAGTGAGCACTCTGGCCTACAAAAAAATCCCTGGCCAGCCCCGTCGGCATTCCTCGGTAGGGGCGCCTCAGGCGATTAGCAATAAACTAACCCCCTTCCCAAAGGGTGAGAAGGCAAAGCCTGGGAGGGTGGACCTCCTAGAACTGCACAAGACAGTACCTCATACCGGTGGAATCAAGATCCGAAGGCCAAGACGATACCGATCTATAGGGTGTAGTGCCCATCGGAACATATACTACACTTTGATCTTAGCCACTAATTTACTTATTCTCTGTTACTCTGCTCACCCTTTATATTTATTCTTTATCTACGTCAATCATTTATGTACGTCATTGTCGTTACACTACTACTACTACTACTCAGTATTTTTCTTTCTTCTATATTTACGTCATTTATTTACTTACGTAATACACTGCTGCTACTATAACTTCTATTTCCCTCATACACTGCTGACACTACTACTCCTTCTATTTTCCTTTCTCTCACCACTTCTCTTCCTAGTGTCTCTCCTCCCACCACTTCTCATCTCATTCGCTCTTTTCTTACACCATCTAAACATTACATGTGCAAACAAACAAATAAGCAACATTATCGATTGTTTAGTATTACACAGTGTTCAAAATGTTCAAAATGTTTCAAAATGTTCAAAATGCTTCAAAATTCTTCAAAATGTTCAAAATGTTTCAAAATGTTCAAAATGCTTCAAAATTCTTCAAAATGTTCAAAATGCTCACAAAATGTTTCAAATGTTCAAAATGTTCAAAATGTTCAAAATATTCAAAATGTTTCAAATGTTCAAAATGTTCAAAATGTTCAAAATATTCAAAATGTTTCAAATGTTCAAAATATTTAAAATGTTTCAAATGTTCAAAATGCTTCAAAATGTTCAAAATGCTTAAAATGTTCAAAATGTTCAAAATGCTTCACAAACCACTAAGGCTGTGGTCATGAAACTGTGTATTGATTTACTCCTCTCCAGGAGTTAGGCACAAGGCCAGTTTTTATCTTACTCCCACAAGTAAGATGTGACCCAAGGTCGGGTCGGGAAAGTGGGGTTTAAAAATTGCCTGGGCAGCCACGTCGGCATTCCCGGTAGGGGCGCCTCAGGCAGTAAGCAATGAACTTACTCCTCCCCAAAGAGGGGAGGCTTACTGCACAGGACAAATCCACAGACCGGCGGAATCAAGACCCGAAGGCCAAGATGGTACCGGTCTATGGGGTGTAGTATCCATCGGAACAGATACTACACTTTGATCTTGGCCAAAAGGCCATGAAACTGTGTAGCGATATAGATCCTATTTATCTACGTCCCACACAGTAGAATGTGACACAAGGTCGGAAAGTGGGAATGCACTCCAGAGGAGGAGTGCTAGGGGCTTTTAAAAAATTGCCTGGGCAGAGTGCCTCAGACATTAAGCACTAAACTCAATCCTCCCCAAAGAGGGGAGGCAAAGCCTGGGAGCGCCACTTCCCAGAACTGCACAGGACAGACCCATTGACCGGCGTAAATCCAGACCCGAAGATCCAGACAATACCAGTATGGGGTGCAGTATCCATCGGAACAGATACTACACTTTGATCTTAGCCAAAAGGCCGAGAAAGCGATATAGATACTGCATTGAAACAAAATGAATACTTTAAAAAAAATTCCTGACGTCAGAATTTTACTGATGACGTCATCAATTCTATCGTCAACAAAATGTTGTTTTGCCCCAGTAAACATTTCTACATATATTCTTTTTTTTTTTTTTTCAAAACTAACATTCTATCAGCATTTAGAAATGTAACAGAATTTAACGATGAGATTTTCATCTTTTCAAAAGTTACGGACTAAAAAAAAAAATTTTTTTTTAACGCATTTTTTACGCATTAATGAGTTTCAAATTCATCTTAAGTCGAGCGATAACAGTTTTGCGCAGAGGCTAAGCCAGTGGTTCTCAACCAAGGAGGAATACCCTCCACACACACCTAGGGGGATTTCAGTGTTTGGGCGGGAGCGGAGAATTGGCACCACAGATTAGCAGACACGAACTGGATCCAAGGTCACAAAATAAAATAAAAATCAGTGGAATCGCTCTCGGCTAATAGAAAGGCGTTTGTATTAAATGCTAGTATGTCAGTATTAGTTAATATTGTTAGTATGAATGCACATTTTGAGTCAGCCATTTTTTGAAAGAGGGAAATATCATTCTGATGCATGATGAAAGGGTTCACGGACTAAAAAGGGTTGAAAACCAATGGGCTACGCGGTTCATACCAGTATTTGCGTCGTTTCATACAACCATAGAATTATGATACAAACCAGTCCGACAGAGGGGGTTAATTTATTGCTCATCGCCTGAGACGCCTCTACCGAGGAATGCTGATAGGGCTGATCAGGCCATTTTTGTAAGCCAGAGTGTGCTTATCCTAGTGAACTGATTTCTCAAAACCACACCTGACCTTGTGTCTAACCTCATAGCAAGGACGTAAATAATAGATAGTCTAACGAAGATGAGTCGATTCATTTGTGTATGATAAAAAATACACTACACGGTATTCGTTATTATTTGGGCTATAATGTTTAGAAAGGACCCAGGGAATATATTGGCCAAGCTGTTACTATCGATCGAGGATACGTTCTCGACAATTAACCCGACAATTAATCCATTTTGAAGCTAGGTTACCTTTCTTTTGTCTGGCTGACTTATAGTTCTGTGCAGTACTAGGAGGTTCACCCTGCTAAGCTTTACCTCCTCACGCTTTAGGAATGCGTTGGTGTATTGTTAATCGCTGCGGCACCCCTACCGGGGAATGTCGACAGAACAGCTCAAGCATTTTTGTGGGCCAGAGTGTGTTTACATTCTTGCGCTTTGAGAAGGCGTTAGTTTATTGTCGGGAGCACCCTTACTAGAGAATGCCAACGGGGATGCTCAGGCATTTTTTTGTAGGCCAGAGTTCACTTCCTTTTGTCCGCTGGCTTATTAATCTCCACCTTCCAATCATGTCATATCTTCCTGCGGTGGGAGGTAGGTTAATACTAGCGATAACATAGTAAAATGCCACGTGTACATAAACTAGTAATGTCCGGATGTCCGGTCGCATATTATTTACAGGTTTCGGCACGGTTTCACTGCTCCCAAACAACGTGTTGTTGTTTGTTTGTTTGTTTGTTTGTTTGTTTTTACTTAAAATAATGTTTTAGGCTTTTCTTCTTTGCATGTCTTTGAAGTGTCATGTGGTCGTCATACGACAGTTTCCCACTTTTTTACGCAGTCCTTCGCATCATTGTTGTACTCTGCAAGATCTTTCAAGCTGCACCGGTTGGGCAGTAGGGGGCAGACAAGGCAGTGTTGCATCGTATGGTCCCCCTCTCCGCATTCACAGATGGTTGGGTCAGGTTTGTAGCCCCATCTACCCATAGCAAAACAGTGTTCTTGGCCTTTTGGCTAAGATCAACGTGTAGTATCTGTTCTGATACTGCACCCCATGGACTGGTGTTGTCTTGGCTTTCGGGGCTTGATTTGCGCCGGTCTGCGGGTCTGTCCTGTGCAGTTCTGGGAGGTCCTCCCTCCCAGGCTTCGCCTCCCCTCTTTGGGGAGGAGTGGGGTTTTTTCTTGCTGCCTGAGGCGTCCCTGCCGGGGAATGCCGACGGGGCTGCCCAGGCAATTTTTAAACCCCACTTTCCCGACCCGACCTTGGGTCGCATCTTGCTTGTGGGAGTAAGATAAAAACTGGCCTTGTGCCTAACTCCTGGAGAGGAGTAAATCAATACTCATAGCAAATTTGGATAGCCCTATTCCCGTTCTCAGGCGGTTGGGGGTTTTCCACTAGAGTGAGGGTGTCTCTGAACCTGGAGGGAGAGCCTCAAAAGAAGAGGTTTCCATGTCAGTAGGAGGGAGCATTTTTCAGCCGTCTGGGTTTAGGTAAGAAAAAACAACAACAATAACAGCACATTAAATACATTAAGCTATAGGGAGTTTAAGAGATCTAAAATCGAAGTCTTACATCCGATCTGTTGTTAATGCCGCTAACAAAAAGTTTGGATCATTCCATCACTCCAGAAAGTACCTGGCATCTGATACAATCATCTACCTATATAAGAGTCAGATGCGCCCGAAGATAGAATATTGCTGCCACATCTGAAGAGCCGCCGTTCAGAGCACTTTTCATTTTCTTAGAGTTCAAAATCGACTGCGAAATCTAGTGGGAATATTATCTCTTCTCTTCCTTACAGCTTCTTTCTCACAGAATAGATGTTGCTAGTCTCTCTCTACTCTATCGTTATTTCCATAGAAGGTGTTATGGCTTCTCTTTTCGAAGAATTCACAGCAAGAACCCGTTTCGCTATCACAGCAAAACAAAAAAAACAAACTTTCCTTTCTTTCTCCGTGTGCCTAGCGTCAGGCGGATGTGCACAGACAGAGCTTGTTCGCACGGGCTTCCCGTCTGTTGAACACATTACAACGGGACTGCTTCCCTGCAAGTTACAACAAGTTCGTCTTCTAATCCAATGTCCACAGATTGCTGTGATAAACCGCGTCCACAAGTATTCGAACTTTGTCCATGCCAGCAATTATTCTCAATCCTCTCATAATGTTCTTCATCTTTTAAGTGACAATCATTCCGCCTTATTCACCCTTATCCTCGAGTGGCTTTTGGCCTTAATAAATGGTGATACATTAGTAAACTAAATAAAATTTAAAAAATAAACCAAGAAGTTTTACCATCTTTTTAAGAGTGTTGGAAAGTTATTTATGTCGGCCATCTTTCTTTTCTAAGTCGATTTGTTTTGTCCGCCTTTTGCGATGGCGATTAAAATTATTATAACGTACTTAATGTTTCATTTGTTTTATTTATCTTCTCTGCGAGAGGTTAGACACAAGGTCAAGTGAGGTTTTGAAAAGCCAACCCACTAGATGAAGTGCGCTTTGACCTACTAAACATGCCCGAGCAGCCCTGTCGGCATTCCCCGTTAATGGCACCTCAGGCGACTAGCAATAAACTAACCCCTCTAAAAAGAAGAGATAAAGTAAGGTGGGTCTCCTAGGACTGAACAGGACCAAATCTCAGCGTGACAGAAAGAAGGCCACTTTAGAACTGATTGCCGAGGACGTATCCTTGAATGGCATGAACAACAACAGCTATTAAGATGTGCCAGATAAGTTACACGTATACAAGTTATTTATCTACCTCCCACAGCGGTAAGATGTGACACAAGGTCGGAAAATGGGATTTGAAAAGCCAGTGCCCGAGAAGGTGAGCACTCTGGCCTACAAAAAATGCCTGGGCAGCCCCGTCGACATTCCCTGGTAGGGGCGCCTCAGGCAGTAAGCAATAAACTTACCCCTCCCCAAAGAGGGGGGGGGCAAAGCCTGGGAGGGTGGACTTCCTAGAACTGCACAGGACAAACCCATAGACTGGCGGAAATCAAGCCCCAAAGGCCAAGACAATACCGGTCTATGGGGTGCAGTATCCATCGGAACAGATACTACACTTTGATCCCGGCCAAGGCCGAGCGTGCGTTTCGGCATGCCATAACAAAAGGTTGATATGCCGTCAAACTCAGCAAGCAACTACATTCAAAATCAGCCACCCGTCTTTTCGTTCACTACGAGACGAGAAAGAGTTGTAGAAGGTCTTCGTGTTTACCTAAAATACGAAACGCGCACACCCACCCAAAGTGCACCCAATCGTGAAAGTTGAAGGTTGCAGTCAGCTATAGGAAACATACAAAACATGTGCGCGGGTGTACACATGCGGCCCTCCCCCAACACCCTTCGCACCCATTCCACAAACAAGTACGTCCTCTCGCTCGCCGAGGCCGTCTCCGGTGTCACCCGCACCACGCCCGAACCCCGTTCCCTAAAACCACCCAGCCACCGCTCCGAGATTGTTGTCGAAAAAGCTAATCTTAGAGAAAGAAAGCATGTCTGTTTTTATTGCTGCTTTTTCAACGTCTGAACATTTCAGAACGGCTTGTTTTTTGAAAATGTTTGTATTTAAAAGAAATACACACACACACACAGACACACTTAAATATCTAAATATTAATACGATAGCGTGTGTGTTCGTGTGTCACGCTTACATCGAAAGCTCTGCGCATGCGTGCCGCACCTAGATTTGGAAAAGCATTCAAGTCACCTAATTTTCGTAATATTTCAAGTATTTCCTTTAAGCGCAACGGTTAGCGATGTAGGATTTTGACGTCGGTTTTTGACGTTGGCCCGACTGGTTTATAGTTCGATCCCAACCAACCTCTAAGATTTTTTTCTACATCGAAGGGGGAGGGAGGTAGGGAGGGGACGACCGGGAAGACACATATTAATACGATAGCGTGTGTGTGTTATTTTTTGTGTCACGCTTTTGTCCTCAGAATAATTCTACTCATGGCCAGAGAAGAGGAACTACCTTCAGTAGAAATATTGTATATAAAGAAGTTTCGTAAATTGTTTCATGTGTTGTTCATTTTTAAAAAATAAATATACAAGTCTAATCTTATCATATTTTATTCAAACATGTATGGGTTCGGGAAAAGATAATTAGTATTGAAAACATCATTTCGTGTAATTTACACTTCGACGAACACACCATAAATTGTAGATACACACACGCGCGTTACTTATACTCGGAGAAATGTATATATATATATATATATATATATATATATATATATATATATATATATATATATATATATATATATATATATATGTATATATATATATATATATATATACATATATATATATATATATATATGTATATATATATATATACATATATATATATGTATATATATATATATATACATATATATATATATATATATATATATATGTATATATATATATATACATATATATATATATATATATATATGTATATATATATATATACATATATATATATATATATGTATATATATACATATATATATATATATACATATATATATATATATACATATATATATATATATATATACATATATATATATATATATATATATATACATATATATATATATATATACATATATATATATATATACATATATATATATATATATACATATATATATATATATACATATATATATATATATATACATATATATATACATATATATATATATATATACATATATATATATATATATACATATATATATATATATACATATATATATATATATATATATACATATATATATATATACATATATATATATATACATATATATATATATATATATATATACATATATATATATATATATACATATATATATATACATATATATATATATATACATATATATATATATACATATATATATATACATATATATATATATACATATATATATATATACATATACATATATATATATACATATATATATATATATATATACATATATATATATACATATATATATATATATATATACATATATATATATATACATATATATATATACATATATATATATATATATATATATATATATATATATATATATATATATATATATATATATATATACATATATATATATATATACATATATATATATATATATATATATATACATATATATATATATATATACATATATATATATATATATATATATATATATATATATATATATATATATATATATATATATATACAGGGCTTTACGCGCTACACTACTTTTGGAGCTGCTCCAACGCCCAAAATTGGAGTTGGCTCCTCTCACGCTCCCCATTTTCAAAAATGACCCGCTCCTGCTCCAACTCCTATAAAAAAGAAGCGGCTATTTTTCAGCGCTCCATAATAAAAATATACCTTTTTTCATAAACGTTCTATTCTGCCAATGAGTGGTCGAAGGACAGGGGTGAGCGTCAAAGGATCTCGTCAATATGGGTTGAGATGTCACTTTAAGTGTAAGACCGAAAGATAATATTTGACAAAATCTCGCTAATATTTTGAGAGTTATAGGACGAAGTATAGGATTATACGTACATTTTCGTTTCCTGAGAACAAGAAAACAATTTTGCTTTTTTAAATACATGGAAATTTTCTAAGAATTTAAAGCCAGTTTAAATGACTTTCTACTCGATAGTTTATAAATTCCTTTCAAGTTTTGCACACACACGAAGTAATTGATGTTTTGTCAATTAAAATGGCTGACTTGTTTACGAAGAAATCTAAATGAATTATGATGGATTTAATCTCGTAACTTGATTACGAACCGGCTTGCAATAATAACATTATTTAAACAACGATTTTTTTTACATGGGGAGAATGGGGGGTGGTGCTTTGTTAACTATTCTGTACTTTCACGTAACAATTTAATAAACAGAAGATATCGTAAAAATTGAATTTAACTTGAAAATTTTATGTAAAAAATAACCCGGTCCAAACCATTAATTTCGTAACGTAATTACGAACCGGATTGAAATAACATTATTTAGAAAGCCATTCTTAACATGGAGTGAGGGGGGCTTTGTTAACTATTCTGTACTTTCACCTAACAATTTAATAAACAAAACATATCGTAAAAATTTAATTTAACTTGAAAATCTTATCTAAAAAAATAGCCCAGTTCGTAAACTGCACAAGTACCAAAAAAATAATATAAAAAATATTCTACACTGGGGAGGGGGTAGCCCCGTATTTACAAGTATATCTCCTGTAAAAACGGTTATAAAATCTATTTTCAATCGATATTTATTCGATAATTGCCGAATTTTCCATTGACGAATTTACTGTTGCCGAGTTTTCATTTGACGAGTTTTCCTAAAAAGTGTATTATACATACATACTTCTATCCAGTCAAGCAGACTATCTAGTCTAAGAGAAGAAAAACAACATAACTTTCACTAATACACTTAGGAACGGTATGAATCCACATATATCCTCCCCAAAGTTATATGAATTAAATATTAGGGTAGACTGTACTCTGAAACCTTGATTGGGCAACTAACCTCTAGAGTGCTAATTTTCGAAGTTTTTATTCAACAGAAAGATAGCAGTGCACTTTTTAAAAGGGCCTTAGTTATTATCTCAGATAAGCTAGTAAACATTTTGAATTCTCTCTCTCGCCCCACTCCCGACCTGCACTCATATGGTGTCAAAATCGTTCGTACACCTAACTCAAATGTTTAATCTTTCCAAAGAAATAGAACGCTCAAGTCACTGACTGCAATTAAAAAAAAAACTTTAATGACGCCTTTGATCTGTCTCATCGCTTGATAGCAACTCGACGGGGTTGGGGGGGGGGGAGGATTAACGAATAAAACTATAAAAAAAAGATTGTTAAAAACATTACAATTAAATCGTCTTCCGCCTGAGCCCCCTCCCTCTCTCTACCAGAGATATAATTTTTTTAAATAATTCAGAGTAAACTATGAGACTTTCTTTACTTTTCCTTTATATTGCTGAATAAAAAACTAATGTTTAAAAAAAATCAAATAATTTTGGAGCGAGGAGCGCGGAGCGATAAAACCACCGCTCTTTAGTCCCAAATAGAGTTGCTTCCGCTCAACTCCCGCTCAACTCCCGCTGAATATAAAATGAGCCCTCTTCTCTTTCGCTCCAGCAAAAAGGAGCGTGCTCCTAAAGCGCTCCTTTTTGGAGGGCTCCGTAAAGCCCTGTATATATATATATATATATATATATATATATATATATATATATATATATATATATATATATATATATATATATAAACCACATCAAATGTTGGGAACAAATTCTCACAAATCTACCAAAAAATGCATGTACTAAAAACCAACATTCTACTATTGCAATTACTTCAAGTTAGTATTTCCATTATTATTATTATTAACCTATAAATAAGTTTTTTGGTCCCCCGATTTATAAAATCGGGGGACTTATGTTTTGAGGCATTTCCGTCCGTCCGTCCGTCTATCCGTCCGTCTGTCCGTCCGTCCGTCCGTCCGTCCGTCCGTCCGTCCGGATTTTTCTCCGCAACCATCTATTGAATTTCTCTGAAATTTTGCATCAAGTTGTAACTTTGGTCAGGTTAGAAAGTGACATTCTCCGATGTTTGAAAAAAAGTCTGGTTAGCCCCCCCCAGGGGGTCAAAAGGCCCCGAAATGGCAAAATATGACATTGTTTGCCCCATAACTTTTCATCCATCCATTCAATTTCTCTGAAACTTCGCCAAAATGTGGAGGCAATTGTTCCTAATAGAAAATAAGTATCGCTGACCTTGGAAAAAATCTGGTTCGCGCCCCTAGGGGGTCAAAAGCCCCCAAAATGGCAAAAAAATGACCCTTTCCTCCCATAACGTTTGATCCATCCATTCAATTTTTCTGAAACTTGGCCAAAATGTAGAGGCTATTGTTCTGGATATAAAATGAGCATCCCTGACCTCAGAAAAATTCTGGTTCGCGACCCCAGGGGGTTAAAGGGGGAGGGGGTCAAAAATGCCCCAAATTGCCCAAATTTATTGCATTTTACACTCGCCACATCGAGTCACATACAGAGGGGGACCACGCAAGCGCGGCTTGTTTTTAATGATATCAATATCTTTTTATCATATAAAATCTGACTTAATTACGGAATTACATAATAACCTTTGTACTAAACTCTACTAAACACAGATCATATTATTTTCACTCGTTCATTTTCCAACTTTTTCTCTTCGTTCTTTCTTCTGTTGGCTTCATCTCAAAACCTAGTTTTTACTCTTCTATCGAACGCGTTTTAAAATGTCTATCTCATAATAACTTATTTAAATCTATATTTCATATTCTACGCCTATACGCCTATTGTCACTGCCGGTTTATTAATAGACGATAGGCCTGGTGTTCAGAAGATATAGAGTACAATTTTAGATTAATTGACCCATCCGTAACACGTTTTTACTGATGGATCCCCGCTTATGAAGGCCAGAGGGCCACTCAAAGATAATGGTTAAAAGGGGTCCATAAAACAAAATAAACTATAAACTATGTTTCGAAATTTTTAGATGGGGATTGCTAATCTGTATTATTTGGATCAAATGGAGTACTTGAGTGTTATTCTCACTACGTTTCGGCTGATGTAACCTCTGACTTATTTTTTTCAGATGCATCTTGTTGAACTCGGGAATCTATACAGAATTTCAATCCGAACCCTTTATTTAATCCATGATGGTAGATTGTTCTCGACCCGTCAGCCGTAGAAGACTTAAGTATTTTTGTAATTTTTATTCTTAGTAAGTATTACCTCTAATGGGGATTGAACCTTCGACCTCAAGAAAATCTTTACTTGGAACTGATTGTAACTGAACACTTTTATCCGTTGCGTCACGTGTAAATAATTACTTAGTTAGGACTTCTACACCGTCATGGCTGACGGAACGAGAACAGTCTATCTCAATAGATTTAATAAACGGTTCAGGTTGAAATTCCGTATAGATTGTCGAATTCGATATAAAGATTTTCAAGTTCGATATAAAGATTTTCGAATTCTACATAAAGATTTTCGAGTTCGATATAAAGATTTTCGAGTTCGATATAAAGATTTTCAAATTCGACATAAAGATTTTCGAGTTCGATATAAAGATTTTCGAGTTCGATATAAAGATTTTCGACTTCGATATAAAGATTTTCGAGTTCGATATAAAGATTCTCAAGTTCGATATAAAGATTTTCGAGTTCGATAAAAAGATTTTCGAATTCGATATAAAGATTTTCGAGTTCGATATAAAGATTTTCGAGTTCGATATAAAGATTTTCGAGTTTGATATAAGGATTTTCGAGTTCGATATAAGGATTTTCGAGTTCGATATAAAGATTTTCGAGTTCGATATAAAGATTTTCGAGTTTGATATAAGGATTTTCGAGTTCGATATAAAGATTTTCGAGTTCGATATAAAGATTTTCGAGTTCGACATAAAGATTCTCGAGTTCGATGTAATGATTCTCGAATTCGATATAACGATTCTCGAGTTCAATATACAGATTATCGAGTTCGATATAAAGATTCTCGAGTTCGATATAAGGATTTTCGAGTTCGACATAAAGATTCTCGAGTTCGATATAAGGATTTTCGAGTTCAACATAAAGATTCTCGAGTTCGACATAAAGATTCTCGAGTTCGATGTAATGATTCTCGAGTTCGATATAAAAGATTCTCGAGTTCGATATAAAAGATTCTCGAGTTCGATATAAAAGATTCTCGAGTTCGACGTAATGATTCTCGAGTTCGATATAAAAATTCTCGAGTTCGATATAAAAATTCTCGAGTTCGACAAGATGGAGGTTACATTGAGCAAAACGTTGGGAGACTAAGGGTTACAATCTAATTACTACTATTATTCATCCAAGATGGGAATAGTAGTCAGAATAATCCAAATAAGACAGCTGTATACTTGTTTAGACACTCTGGCTTTTATACGATGTTATAATTTTTTTAATGTTTTTAAAACATAAGTTATGAAAATTGTTGGTTGATATATTTTATTTCTTATCTATCAATATTTTATTATAGCACTGGTATTGTAATTAATGCCAAGATTTTTCCCTATAAAATGGTGGCCCCGATGTGATCCCTTTTTATGCTTTTAAAACACAAGTTAGGAAAGTGATGTCTGGTAGATTTGAATTGACTCGTACTATACCACGCTCTTTGTCAAGAAGGCCTGTTCGATCGAAAATTACATTATACACTTTAGAGATAACGAGACATGCTTAAGTCCAGGATTATAACTATTTTTTAAAATGCATTGAAAAAGAGAAAAAAAATAAGAAACACGATTTATACTGAAATTGAACTTTATTCAATATTAATTAACAAAAGTAAAACAAGAATTAATTAAAAAAGAACATTTGAAACACTTTAAATAAACTTGGAATTCCGACAATACAAACTACATCACAAACTATAAAACAAACATCAAAAACAAAACAAAAAAACACATATTATGCAGATATATATATATATATATATATATATATATATATATATATATATATATATATATATATATATATATATATATATATATACTTTACCATGCAATAATTATCATCAGATATACGTAGGGGAAACTCAACGGAAACTAAATAAAGGGTTGGTGAACATAAAACAGATATAAAAATAACAATTCTCTGAACGCACTATTCGCCCATACATTACAACACGATCATTCTTTTAACTTTTAACAATCTAGACTCGTTAAATTCATTTAAAATAGATCTCGGCAAAGACATCTGGATAGCACTCATTATAAACTCTAACACAGTTAACCAACGTAACGGCTTCTACAATTTATCTCCTTTAATCAGCAAACTTATTCTATCCGAACAAAACTTGAATTTGAATCCAGACTAGCTATTTTACACTACACTCCAAACAAAACTCTACAGATAAAATCGATACTTAAATAAATAAAAAAACGAAAACAAAATAAAAATAAATAAATAAAAAAGCGCTTTTCATTTCAAAAGCATATTACACATTTCAAATTCTAACGGCCATGTTTTGTTCGAAAAAAGCACAAAACCATTCTTTTCACGTCATAGACGCACCACATTTGTTGAATTCTAACGACTATGTTTTTCCCTGAAAAAAAAAGAATGAAAACACTCATTATATTTCATAGATGCAGTACACATATTAAATTCTAACGGCTATGTTTCGTTCCAAAACGGAACAAAAAACATTCTTTCCACGTCACAAAAGGACCAAACTTTTTCAAATAATTGTACTTGTGTGTTATTTCTTTAAATCAATCATCCCGATGAAGTCTTGAAATAAAGACGAAACGTTGATGAATACATAAATAATATTTTGGGTTTTCTTTTTTTATTTTCCATATATATATATACATATATATATATATATATACATATATATACTACTATATCATTATATAATACTGTATATATATAATACTATATATATATATAAATATATAATACTATATATATATATATAATACTATATATATATATATATATATATATATATATATATAATACTATATATATATATATATATATATATATATATAATACTATATATATATATATAATACTATATATATATATAATACTATATATATATATATATATATATAATACTATATATATATATATAATACTATATATATATATATAATACTATATATATATATATAATACTATATATATATATAATACTATATATATATAATACTATATATATATATATATATATATATATATATATATCTTTTAACTTACAATATCAACCTATTTGTTGTGTAGAAAATATTGTTATGTATGTAATTACGTGTATTCCTATTTAATTGCCTCCCCACGAGGGCAAAGTTAGACACAATGTTGGTTTTTAATGTAGGGAAAAATCTAGCTCCCAAAAATGGGCACTCTTGATTGGGACAAACATTTAAATTGCCTCAGTCTAGAAGAATTTCTTCTTCACTGACCGAGGACAGAAAAGATTAAATGTAGTATTAAAACAGATAAATAAACTTAGAACATTCTTTTGATATACAAACAAACAATAAACATGTTTCGGAATTTTTGAGATGAGGGTTGATAATTTGTAGAATTGGGTATATTCAGACTACTGTTCTCATCTTGGGTGTTTTTATCACAACGTTTCGGCCGATGTAACCTCCGACCTTCTTCAGGTGTACTTTGTCGAAATTCCGTCCAGATTCCCGAGTTCGACAAAGTACACCTGAAGAAGGTCGAAGGTTACATCGGCCGAAGCGTTGTGATAAAAACACCCAATATGAGAACAGTAGTCCGAATATACCAAATTCTACAAAAAAACAAGTTTTAGCAGAATGTCGATATTATTTTATGACAGTCGACGGGTAGGCATAAAAAGTTCAATTTAATATAGGTTCAAAAATAAATTAGAATTTTGTATGAAGAAAAACAAAATCAGAATGTTGTATGATGACAAGCAAAATCAGAATTTTGTATGAGGACAATCAAAATCAGAATGTTGTATGATGACAAGCAAAATCAGAATTTTGTATGAGGACAATCAAAATCAGAATTTTGTATGAGGACAATCAAAATCAGAATTTTGTATGAGGACAATCAAAATCAGAAGTTTGTATGAGGACAATCAAAATCAGAATTTTGCATGAGGACAATAAAGATCAGAATTTTGTATGAGGACAATCAAAATCAGAATTTTGTATGAGGACAACAAAATCAGAAGTTTGTATGAGGACAATCAAAATCAGAATTTTGTATGATGACAATCAAAATCAGAATTTTGTATGAGGACAACAAAATCAGAAGTTTGTATGAGGACAATCAAAATCAGAATTTTGTATGAGGACAATCAAAATCAGAATGTTGTATGAGGACAATCAAAATCAGAACTTTGTATGAGGACAACAAAATCAGAAGTTTGTATGAGGACAATCAAAATCAGAATTTTGTATGATGACAATCAAAATCAGAATTTTGTATGAGGACAATCAAAATCAGAAGTTTGTATGAGGACAATCAAAATCAGAATTTTGTATGATGACAATCAAAATCAGAATTTTGTATGAGGACAAGCAAAATCAGAATTTTGTATGAGGACAATCAAAATCAGAATTTTGTATGAGGACAATCAAAATCAGAATGTTGTATGAGGACAATCAAAATCAGAACTTTGTATGAGGACAACAAAATCAGAAGTTTGTATGAGGACAATCAAAATCAGAATTTTGTATGATGACAATCAAAATCAGAATTTTGTATGAGGACAATCAAAATCAGAAGTTTGTATGAGGACAATCAAAATCAGAATTTTGTATGATGACAATCAAAATCAGAATTTTGTATGAGGACAAGCAAAATCAGAATTTTGTATGAGGACAATCAAAATCAGAACTTTGTATGAGGACAATCAAAATCAGAATGTTGTATGAGGACAATCAAAATCAGAAGTTTGTATGAGGACAATCAAAATCAGAATTTTGTATGATGACAATCAAAATCAGAATTTTGTATGAGGACAACAAAATCAGAAGTTTGTATGAGGACAATCAAAATCAGAATTTTGTATGAGGACAATCAAAATCAGAATTTTGTATGATGACAATCAAAATCAGAATTTTGTATGAGGACAATCAAAATCAGAAGTTTGTATGAGGACAATCAAAATCAGAATTTTGTATGATGACAATCAAAATCAGAATTTTGTATGAGGACAAGCAAAATCAGAATTTTGTATGAGGACAATCAAAATCAGAACTTTGTATGAGGACAATCAAAATCAGAATGTTGTATGAGGACAATCAAAATCAGAAGTTTGTATGAGGACAATCAAAATCAGAATTTTGTATGATGACAATCAAAATCAGAATTTTGTATGAGGACAACAAAATCAGAAGTTTGTATGAGGACAATCAAAATCAGAATTTTGTATGAGGACAATCAAAATCAGAATTTTGTATGAGGACAACAAAATCAGAAGTTTGTATGAGGACAATCAAAATCAGAATTTTGTATGATGACAATCAAAATCAGAATTTTGTATGAGGACAAGCAAAATCAGAATTTTGTATGAGGACAATCAAAATCAGAATTTTGTATGATGACAATCAAAATCAGAACTTTGTATGAGGACAACAAAATCAGAAGTTTGTATGAGGACAATCAAAATCAGAACTTTGTATGAGGACAATCAAAATCAGAATGTTGTATGAGGACAATCAAAATCAGAAGTTTGTATGAGGACAATCAAAATCAGAATTTTGTATGATGACAATCAAAATCAGAATTTTGTATGAGGACAACAAAATCAGAAGTTTGTATGAGGACAATCAAAATCAGAATTTTGTATGAGGACAATCAAAATCAGAATTTTGTATGAGGACAACAAAATCAGAATGTTGTATGAGGACAATCAAAATCAGAATTTTGTATGATGACAATCAAAATCAGAATTTTGTATGAGGACAAGCAAAATCAGAATTTTGTATGAGGACAATCAAAATCAGAATTTTGTATGAGGACAATCAAAATCAGAATTTTGTATGAGGACAAGCAAAATCAGAATGTTGTATGAGGACAAGCAAAATCAGAATTTTGTATGATGACAAGCAACATCAGAATGTTGTATGAGGACAAGCAAAATCAGAATTTTGTATGAGGACAAGCAAAATCAGAATGTTGTATGAGGACAAGCAAAATCAGAATTTTGTATGATGACAAGCAAAATCAGAATGTTGTATGAGGACAAGCAAAATCAGAATTTTGTATGAGGACAAGCAAAATCAGAATTTTGTATGATGACAAGCAAAATCAGAATTTTGTATGAGGACAATCAAAAAGTTTTATGCTATGCAAACATGTTATTGTGCAAAAAAAAAATTTCATATTTTAGGGAAAATGAAGTATTTAGTTTTATTGAAGATTTTTCCACCATATTGAATTTTAATCTCTGGGTTATTGGTCCCCGATTTATTAAATCGGGGGACCTATGTTTTGAGGCATTTCCGTCCGTCCGTCCGGATTTTTCTCCGCAACCATCCATTGAATTTCTTTGAAATTTTGCATGAAGTTGTAACTTTGGTCAGGTTAGAAAGTGACATTCTCTGATTTTTTTAAAAAATCTGGTTAGCCCCCCAGGGGGTCAAAAGGCCCCGAAATGGCAAAAAATGACATTGTTTGCCCCATAACTTTTCATCCATCTATTCAATTTCTCTGAAACTTCGCCAAAATGTGGAGACAATTGTTCCTAATAGAAAATAAGTATCGCTGACCTTGGAAAAAATCTGATTCGCGCCCCCAGGGGGGTCAAAAGCCCCCAAAATTTGCAGAAAATGACCCTTTTCTCCCATAACGTTTGATCCATCCATTCAATTTTTTTAAAACTTGGCCAAAATGTAGAGGCTATTGTTCTGGATATAAAATGAGCATCCTTGACCTCAGAAAAATTCTGGTTCGCGCCCCAGCGGATCAAAGGGGGGTCAAAAATGCCCAAAATTTATTGCATTTTACACTCGCCACATCGAGTCACATACAGAGGGGGACCACGCATGCGCGGCTTGTTTTTTATAGATTTATCTTTAAATAACTATCCGACTTCCATCTTGAAAACGACATGAACCAAACCATCAGTAGCATTCGTTCCCTTCGAATCGTCTTGTGTATCTGTTCAACACCAACCACTGTGACGTCAGCAGATAAACGCGACTCAGTGAGCAGGCCTTGTTAACGAAGGTCGTGACTATACACGAGTATATACGGTCGATAAAAATTGCCATCGTTGATAAGATTGAAAAATAGTCACGCGTAAATAATTTCAGTTACGGACCGCTGCCAGAATTGAATGAGCGACTTTAAATTTAATGATTAGAAAGATCTTGAGGTGTTTGTTTTGTTGATCAAAATCACGATGACGCGGCTTACATAAACCGTTCGCAAATCTTTATTATTTATTTAATTTTTTTTTTACTTTTCTTCGCCTCAAACAAGGCATATTGTCAGTGAAGCGTAAAGGGCTTTTATGATATCGTTCATATTTATAGGAGAGCAACCTGGGTGGGGAGTTAGGCAGAAAAATGTTTGTTCATATTACATTCAAATTTCTGCATGGTCGGAGAAACAAGGAGCAGAGGAGGGAATTCCAAAAGCAAGTGGTCCGAGGAAAGAAGTTATTAGTAAGAGTATGAAAGCTTCTGGCATCTATGGATCTTTACAGTGAAGGGATGTGATTTTGCGACTAGTCTGATGGGTTGGGGTATTTACGTTGTGGAACCTATTAGGTTAGAAAAATGTTTTTTTTTGCATCCTGTCCAAGAAGATCCTCCCAGTGTTTTGTTCTAATGATACCATCCTACCAAGCATTACCTCTTCCGTTGAGGATCAGTGCATGTAGTTCGTTCATCACAACATCCTCCCAGCCTAGCATATTTTTTCTAGTATCTCTATTACTACTATTATTCATCCAAGATGGGAATAGTAGTCAGAATAATCCAAATAAGACAGCTGTAAACTTGTTTAGACACTCTGGTTTTTATACGATGTTATAATTTTTTTAATGTTTTTAAAACATAAGTTATGAAAATTGTTGGTTGATATATTTTATTTCTTATCTATCAATATTTTATTTCTTATCTATCACTATTTTATTTCTTATCTATCACTATTATATTTCTTATCTATCACTATTTTATTTCTGATCTATCACTATTATATTTCTTATCTATCACTATTTTATTTCTTATCTATCACTATTTTATTTCTTATCTATCACTATTATATTTCTGATCTATCACTATTTTATTTCTTATCTATCACTATTTTATTTCTTATCTATCACTATTATATTTCTGATCTATCACTATTTTATTTCTTATCTATCACTATTTTATTTCTTATCTATCACTATTTTATTTCTGATCTATCAATATTTTATTTCTTATCTATCACTATTTTATTTCTGATCTATCACTATTATATTTCTGATCTATCACTATTTTATTTCTTATCTATCACTATTTTATTTCTTATCTATCACTATTTTATTTCTGATCTATCAATATTTTATTTCTTATCTATTACTATTTTATTTCTTATCTATCAATATTTTATTTCTTATCTATCACTATTTTATTTCTTATCTATCAATATTTTATTTCTGATCTATCAATATTTTATTTCTGATCTATCAATATTTTATTTCTTATCTATCACTATTTTATTTCTTATCTATCACTATTTTATTTCTTATCTATCACTATTTTATTTCTTATCTATCACTATTTTATTTCTTATCTATCAATATTTTATTTCTTATCTATTACTATTTTATTTCTTATCTATCAATATTTTATTTCTTATCTATCACTATTTTATTTCTTATCTATCAATATTTTATTTCTTATCTATCACTATTTTATTTCTTATCTATCACTATTTTATTTCTTATCTATCACTATTTTATTTCTTATCTATCAATATTTTATTTCTTATCTATCACTATTTTATTTCTTATCTATCAATATTTTATTTCTTATCTATCAATATTTTATTTCTTATCTATCAATATTTTATTTCTTATCTATCAATATTTTTTTAAGCACTGGTCTTGTAGTTAATGCCAAGATTCTTTCCTATAAAATTATCCGCGTACACGTATTTCGCCGTTTTGTAATTCATCAGCTTGGGCGAATATATCGAGATTATCAAATCACACCCACCCACCCCCGTCTCCAATCGGGTTGTTTTATTGTTGTTGAAAAACAAAAGCAAAAAGACATGCCCTTCATTAAGCAAAACGGTAACCTTAAGTCCGAAGTGACAATATATACCCAATAATCACGTTGACGCACCGGTTCCCGTTAGATCACCGAAGTTAACTTTGGCAACATTGAGCCTGGTCAGTACCAGATGGTTGACCATTTGGGAATATCAGGCGTTGTATGTGGATAGCTAGCTATGGACAAATAGCGTCGCCAACCCGCAGTGGTGACTATGGCAAAAAAAAACCTGAATGACTGTCACTGGGAATATCAGGCGATGTATGTTGGGGGAACGGCGACACTTCCCTGCTGAAAATTGCAGAATCTCCCCTGACCGGTATATACATGTGACTGGAGACCGTTTGTGAATTTACTATTCCTTAGAAACTGCCTCCGGAAATCCCGAACCAGGCAGGCATGTCCGTAAGCATATATTGTCATATTCGTTTGTTATCGACATCAGTTTTTTACACATGAAAATTATAAAAATAATTCTTACCCTACGAAGAAGATTATTTCAACTAGTAATTGATAAAGGATAACTTGTCTGTTTCTTTCTCTTTTTTATTATACGGTTAGGGTTAAGGTTTTATACGGTATAATAGCAATTGACATAATTTACAATGTGAATAAAATAAAAACTGAATTGCATTAAAAAATAACGGTTAATTCTTTTCCGTCTAAAAACTTCGTCGGGCCGTAGACAATTTAAAAACTTTATCTTGACATACAGACTTAGGAGAAGGAATGAGACCCAGTTTAATTGACATTTGAAAAGATAGAAATCGGTCAAGAGCTACTACGGTGGTGGCAGGGGCGATATATTAGCTAGAACGCCGGGATCATTATCCGGTTGGCAAACGAATAACCTAATAGAGGGGATAGGGGGTCCAGGACATAATAAAAGTACACAATAGCAAGTTGGCTCAATGAACGATAGATAGACAGACAAACAGAGATTTTGTTTTACAGCATATCAATACTTTTCGAGTTATTTAATGCCGAATCCAGTCCCTATTTACTTGCCTCCCCACGAAGGTAGAGTTAGGCACAATGTCGGTTTTTAATATAGGGGAAAATCCAGCTCCCCCAAAAGGGGCACTCTGGGTTGGGATAAAAATAAAAATTGCTCCAGTCATGAAGGACCCCTTCTTCACTGACTGAGGACAGAAAAGATAAAGTGTTGTATCCGAACAGATACTCCACTTTTCTATGTTGTTAAATTGAGCTGGAATTTAACATATGCATTGTAAGTCTACGTGAAATAGTTGTAGTAGTAAAACCTATGTAATTATTAGTTTCTTTATTATTGTAAGAGTTACATTCCCCCAGAAGGCATTGGCACTTATCGAAGACATTGGGTTATTTTACTGTTATTTTTGGATCGGGTGGAGTTATTTGTTACTACAAGGTTTACGGTCTTAAATTTCTTGTAGTAATGCCGAATCCGGTCATTTTGGTAAAAATGTCTAATACTTCAAGTTCTTTACAACGGCAAGTCGTTTATATGGGATGCGACTTGGGTCGAAACTTTTGCACCCCTCCCCCTTCATCAGTAACAGAATCGGACATACAGCCGAAAATAATCCAAATAATACATGCTATTATTTTTTTATATCTTCATCTTCATCTTTTTCTTCTTCATCATCTTTTTCATCTTCTTCTTTGTCTTTTTCCATCTTTTTCATTTTCTTCTTCTTCTTCTTCATTTTTTCCTCATCTTTTTCATCTTCTACATCTTCTCCATCTTGTTCTATCTTTTATCTTTTGCATCTTTTTATTCTATCTCGTTTTCATCTGCATCTCTTTCACCTTCGTTTTCATCTTCTTCTACTACATCTTCATCTTTCTCATCTTCTTGTTCACCTACTTCTATGTTCTTTATCTTCTTTTTTTATCACTTTCATCTTCTTCTTCTTCATCTTTTTCATCTTCTTCTTTGTCGTTCCATCTTTTTTATTTCTTCTTCTTCATCTTCTTCTCATCTTTTTCATCTTTTTTCTTTTGCATCTTTGTCTTCTATCTCTTCTCGACAGATTTGTGTTCCAACCGATCGCTGTGGAAACAAGTGGAATCATAAACACCGCCACGTGCGACTTCCTAGACAGTTAGGGTTAGTCTTGGTCTGTTAATGACGCGCCACACTGCATACCATCGCTAATTGACTAGGCTTTACGAGCGTCTCTCCATCGACATTATTTGTGGAAACGTATTGAGCCTGCTCTCGGCCTGTCAAGCTAACAATACATCCGATGAAAATGCCTGATATTTGCATATTCGTTTTGAAAAAGGACATTTTATTAATTAACTATTATCTGTTGTTATTTATTGAATAAATGTGTTTGATTTAAAATATATAAGAAGAAAACATGTCTATTGCTTATAATTCTTCAAGTTTTTAAGAATGTCTTCAAATATGTATTCATGGCGCCTACTTTAACAAGTTATTCAGTTTCATGTCATACAACGATCATATTCTATTTAACTCACGGATGGGACACCAGCAGGTTCTATCGTTCCAGGTCAGATTGGACATGGGAGTACTGACAACTAACGGGTGACTCCCCCTTCTCCAAAACTCCCAAAATGGGACATAATCACTGAATGAAGTGAACATACATAGACCCATTTACTTGCCTCCGCACGAGGGCAGAGTTAGGCACAAGGTCGGTTTTAATGTGATAACAAATCCAGTTCCCCAAAATAGGACACTTTGGATTGGGACACAAATTAAAATTGTCTAGAAATCCTCCTTCACTGATCGATGTGTAGTATCAGATTTCATGTTCGTTTAATGTTTAGAAACGAATATCTTTTTATTTTATTTCATTTACTGATACGTCACCACTTATCAAGGCCAAAACCACTCGAGGTTAAACGTTAATGAGATGGATAGATTGACTATTGAATGATGATGAATATTATGAAAGGATTAAACATCTCCACATACCATCAACTTATGACAACAGCCGACCTATAAAACATCAATTTTCCATATATATATATATATATATATATATATATATATATATATATATATTAAATCTCCGTAACAGTTACATGGTAAACAGTTGATGATCCCCTTTTTAATATTTCACACTCAAGTAAAAGCCCCCTGTTTTTGTTTCACTGTTATATACTTGAATTCCCTTTTTTATTTGCGAATTTTCCAGCGGAAAGTCAGCTTATGCAAGTGCGAAGTCTGCGATATTTTGGATTTAGTTCGTTTCCCTCGGAATTTAAACTGCATTTTCTTTCTTTGTTTAAAATGATTCAAAATGACCATATATATATTTTTTTTATGGAAGTCGCCCCAGACAAGGCATGAAGCCACTTGATGTAAGGAGCTGAAAAAACTACTTCAAGATAAAAAACGACAAGTGTTAGATGGATATATTCCAAGCCAGAAAACAGCAATTATTCCCCTTTGTCAGAAACATCGTTCATGGAATGTGAGAACTAAAGGACAAAAATAAAGAAAAAGCGAGAGTTACGAAGTTGCCGAAAGTAAGCCTAGGGTTCACTTTCTGCTTTTCACTGTATACGATTGATTGAACATAAGTTTTTATTTGAGGCATATCTGGTGGAAGAATTCTGAGTCTATACCTTTCTCATTATTATCAGGGCTTAATTGAACTAAATTTGAACTTAGATAGCCTATTCCATAATTAGGGATGGTATCCATTACGTCAATCACGCATACATGCACATCAGCCATTTTGAGAAAGTCTTTAAATAATAAAGACGATTTTCGGTTTTCCTTTTATCATTTTTAAGCACATTTTAATACATTCATATCCCTCTACCAGTCTATCTGTTTTCCGCAAAGAAGGTTGGCTCCCTCTACCGTGCTAGTAAACGCCTCACACCTGACATTATCCTGTATCTCTACAAAGCCACCATCCGCCCATGCATGGAGTATTGTTGTCACATCTGGGCTGGTGCATCATCTACTACTCTCTCCCTCCTTGACAAGGTCCAAAAAAGAGTCGCCAACTTAATAGGTCCCTCACTATCCACCAAGCTCCAGTCCCTGTCCCATCGCCGCAATGTAGCATCCTTGTGCTTGTTTTACAAATACTTCAATGGATTATGCTCCGATGAACTGGCTACTCTGGTGCCCCCTCGACGTAAATTCACTAGAGCAACTCGACAATCAGCTAAATCCCATCCATTCACTGTGGAGGTCCCCAGATGCCGGAGAGCTTTCTACTCCAATAGCTTCTCTCCTCGTGCTGCTGGCCTATGGAACTCCCACCCTGCCCCCTGTTTCCCCGACAGTACTAACATGCAGAAATTTAAAATTAATGTAAACAGACATCTCGCTGCGCAGATCCCAGTTTAGGTTAGCCCCCCCAACCTTCTCCCCTTTTCTTTCTTCTCAGTAGCCCCTTACGTCTACAGTGGCGGCCTGCCTTGTTTGGGGTGAAGTACGTTAAAAAAATAAATCAATAAAAAATAAAGTAAAGTTGATATCCTCCATGTCGATTTGACTATTATAGGTTTAGAACCACCGAAAGCTTCATATGTTAGTCTGTTCTGCCAACTACCTAGGTCAAGTCTTCATGCGTGTTTCCAGAAAATAGGCGTTACATTTTTTAAATTTAAATCGCTCCAGACAAAGCATGAAGCCACTTGATGTAAGGAACTAAAATAAATACTACTTCAAGGTAAAAAAAACTAACCAACGGTAAGTGTTAGATGGATAGATTCCGACACAGAAAACAGCAATTCTTCCCCTTTGTCAGAAACATCGCTCATGGAATGTGAGGACTACAGGACAAAATAAGGGAAGCGAAAGTTACCTTTTAAAATTTGGTTTACTTTCAAAATTTCTTACATTTTCTCCAAGTTAGCTGTTTCTCCAAACTAAGTATTTCACAAAGAAAGTGGTAGACATTTTTACTCTGATCTTAATATCTACTCACATGTCTCTCAAATTCACCGGGTAATTTTCTTAATAGAGAGAATGTTGATCAAATCACCGAAATTATTTCATTTCTTTTCTTCATTACAATTGTCTACATACTACACTAGATGTTCAATTTAAATAACGAACGCTCCCTTGTTTACTCTATTTTCTTCTATCTCATACGAAAAATGTTGAATTACACTTTCTCGTAAGATTATACACGGCTTAAAAACTTATTTAAAACAGCTAGATTACAGATATACCCAAGAAGAATACTTATGGGGCGATCTCTTCTCTTCCTTACACCCACTTTCTCAGAGAAGAGACGTTGTTAGTCTCTCTCTACTCCATTGTTATTTCCATGGAAGGTGCTCGAATGAGTTGCAATCTTTGCTTCTTCCTTGTTAGACATTTCTAGCATAACGGAAAGAAGATTGCCCCTTCCCTCTCCATGTGCCTAACGTCATGCAGGATTTCAATGGAGAGAATAGCTTTGCAAGTTTTTTTCAACTGTAGAACACATTACTGCGTAACTGCTTCCCTGTTAATTACAACATGGTTGTTTTCAGATCCAATGTCAACAAATACTTCTCATAAACTCTTTCCTACCACCCTCTGCTCAGAGAAAAGACGTTGTTAGTCTCTTTCTACTCCAGTGTTATTTCCATGGAAGGTGCTCGACTGAGCTCCAATATTTAATTTCTTCTTTCTGAGACATTTGAAGCAGGAACTCGTTTTATACCGCAACGATAAAAACATTTTCTCCCTTCATGTGTCTAGCATTAGTCGGACTTTCCAAAAGATGCTCGTATGTGGAACACATCACTGCGGGACTACTTCCTTGCTGATTACAACTAGGTTGTCTTCAAATCAAAAATTATTGTCAAAAACCGCCCCATGAGTAATGAAACGCAGTTCATACCACCAAATTATCTTAGTACTCCCATCGGCTAACAACCATTCCACCCCATTAACCTTATCCTCGTGTGGTCCTTTGCCTTGATAAGTGGTGACCCACTACTAACAACCATTCCATCCCATTAACCTTATCCTCGAGTGGTCTTTGGCCTTGATAAGTCGTGACCCAAAAGTAAAAAAATAAACTTGTTGTTTAGAAATCAATGTAATTGAACATTTTTTATACCAAAGGCAGGAAATTTAGAGAAATCGATTTTTTTTTACAAATTAATCAAGGAAATACACAAGATCTGCGAAGTGACACTCGAAAATTAACTATTGTATAGCATTAGTTTCGAAACGGAAATTAGGAGAACAAACACACAATGTCGAACCCCGACGGTTCATTTATTTTCTTTAATATCGTGAAAATTAGATACCAGGTGAAATATGGTAGTCATTTGCAACAAAATAAAGAAACAAAATACACAAGGACGACTGTACTATGGAATTCAGGATGTAATTTATTCCCGTTTTTTTTTTACCAATAGAAACACCAAATCGTATTATACAAAAAAATCGGTATTTTCTCTGTCTCTCTATCGATCTCACTCTCTTTTTCTCTTTCTGTATCTTACTGTCTCACTCTCTCTTTTTCCCCTTCTCTCTTTTGCTGTTTTCACCTTTGTGTGTTACCACAGAATCATATTAGACTCAAGTCATATCATACATATACAGACGGTATCTCTCTATCTATCTCCTTCCCTCTCCCCTCCCTATCAGTCTATCTCACACTATAGCTTTATCTCTCTCTCTTCTTACTATTTATCTCTCTCTATTACTATTTATCTCTCTCTCTCTCTATATATATATATATATATATATATATATATTTATATATATATATATATATATATATATATATCACTCTTTTTATATATATCTCATACTTTATGTCTACTCTCTCTCTCCCTTTCTCTCCCTCTCCCCCTCTTTCTCTCGGTTGTTGTTTTCACCTTTGCGTGATTTTGGTTTCTACTCTGCCTATTTTCGTCACAATCGATACCCGAAAGCTATCGATCGTTAGAAGTCGGTCAAAGTCAGAATCGCAGATGTTGTCTTCCTTCTGGCATTATCCACAAAAGAAGCGGGAAGCCCCCCCCCCCCTGGCAAACAGACGACTGGAAGATTCTACACCGAAACTTGTTCCACAATCACCCAACTCCTCTCACACGAACTACTTTTATTCATTTCCAAAATACGCCATCTTAACGAAATCGATTCTTCATTTCACAAACGTAAATATTTTCCCGTGTTCAATTTTACAACATCATCAATTTCGCTTGGTTTTTCGAGTCTATTTTTTGGATACACTGCTGTTGTATTGTGCGGGGCTTAATAAAAATGAAAACACAGGTATCTTAGGAAAATATAATAAGTATTTTTATTTGTCGGTGACGATGAGGGTGGTGGTCGGAGAGGCTTTGTGCACAGGGAACTAGACGGTTGATTCTCTCCGAGGTTCGATCGTCAACTGACTGTCTTTTGATTTTCGGTTGTTATTATATAACGATTTTGTCGCCACCTGGACGACCTTATTGAGATTGCACTCGGTGACAGCTTGAACTTTATTTGACACTTCCAAAATCTGTCCATCTTTTCCTGGCATGACACAACCGCACCTGGCAATATGATCTTTAACCTTTCCGACATCTGTTTCTTCTGACATCACTGTTTAAGTGATTCTTGCAGGTGCATCCTTTATTTTTGTCAGAAGAAACTTATCTTTTGACAATCGATCATATGTTGCCTCTTCCTGTGCAGGTGTTTGTCTAGTTGTGAGTGTTTAAATTTTATTTTCAAATAACTTTTTGGTCATCCGACAATTATCTTATCAACTGACAATCGCCAGGTGCATCTATTTTATCAACAAACTTTCCGTGCACCGACTCGGATATGTAACACTGCTTTGGTATTAAAATATATTTTAAATCTTGCCATAAAATGTTAATTTATTATCAAAGTCTAAAAGAATTACCCTTTTCTTAAACGTTTTGTTCACCACTTATCAAGGCCAAAAAGCCACTCGAGGATAAGGGTTCGAAATTAATCAATATTATGAACTAAGTGTGATTATTTATCAGACGGTTCACGATAAATACTTGCTGACATTGGATTTTAAGATGACTACGTTGTAGTCTACAGGGAAGCAGTCTCGCGGTGATCACCGTAGTAGCCGTAAATTTTAAAATGTTAAACATTATTTTATTTCTCTTTTTGTCATCTATTATTTAAAGCTGCGGAAAACAAGAGGTTGCCAAGAGATCAAAAGCTCAAAAGTGACAGGCATGGTAACACGGAAACGGAACAGAAAACACAGAAATATCGATTTACATGCTGGGATCAGGAGAATTCGTTTTAGAAGCGAAAAAGAACGCATGTGTCAAGAATGTAGCTCTCATAAATCGGCATGTGGACTTAACTTCTAAAAATGGCGACACTTCAGCGCATGAATTTACCTCCTAAAAATTATAATAATAATATGAAGCCTGACAGTCTCACAGACTTCCTATTCTAACTTGCGTACGTACGGTCATAATAACATTTTCCTCGTCCAGACTTATGGACTCATAGCACCATTTTCTTCATCTTGACTTTTGGACTTTTAACACTACAAGAGAAATGGAAATTTAATAACTCATCTTTTAAACTCTACAAAAGACACAAAAGACTTTGTATTTCATTCACTTTTGTATAAGACTATCATCAAAGTTGTAAATATGAATTTAATAGAAGTTTAAAAGAAATGAATTATGTAAATGGCAAAACCCGTCTAGTGTCTGAGCGACTTTTTGTATCAGTATGTAAAGAAGTTGAAACAGTATTAGTTTAAGTAATGATTCTTAACACGTTTTCTCTTCGAATCGCAGTCTCGTCTTGAAATTTCTTTCTAGTTTATTTATATGTTATTTAATGTTATTTAATCTAAATTGAGTAATTAACAGTTTCCCAACGTAATTCTAAGGTATACAAATATTATGAACGCTGACTTGAAAAAATTAATTAATTAAATAGTAATTACCCGTCTAGTACAAAGGCGAGTTTCGCGACGGTGTCGTTGTTGGCCTCCAACACATGTCCAAACCATCTGAGACGCCATTCCGTCATATTGCCCTCAATCGGTGCAATGCCGTAGTGCTTTCGGATATCCTCGTTGCAGACGTGGTCAAACAGTGTAATTCCAGACATCCAGCAAAGCATTTTGGTTTCCATAACGGCGAATATTCGCTCTGCTTTCCTCGTTGTCGGCAAGCACTCAGAGCTGTATAATAAATTGGTTCGTACGAAGTAAAGTAAAAAAACTTCCCCCTTTTCCTCCTTTTGTGTACTTAACCCTAACCCTAACCTAAAACCGAACGCTTGACATCTGGTACTTACGGGAAGGACCACGAAAAGGTTGCCAACATCCCTAAGTGAAAGTGGTAATGTGGAACCGACTGGATTCGAACTTGGAACACCAAGGTCTTCAGTCCGTGTCGATATCCACTTAACCACCGTCTACTTAATTACATAATAAACAAATGTGCATTTAGGTTTATTCGGAAACAACTTAGCTATAGTCCGACAGTGACTTCGTTGCTTTCGGTCTGAGGTTTAGTTCTCTTTATTCCTAGGAGCTTCATCTTCCCAGGCTTTACCGACGGCGTTGTTCAGGCATTTTTTGAAGACCAGAGTGCGTTTATCCTCGTGTGCTGGCTTTTCGAATAAATCTCCTATGTCTTCCAACCAGTTTTTTTGTTTTTTTACTTAGCCCTTTTCGAGATATGGAAGAAATTATTTGCAGGCGTCGTTCCCTCAGTCGGGAAGGATCTCACAGGAGCGTGTACAAGAAAAATATTCAAGGTAGAAATAAAATTCATGAAATTTTATGGGTTTTTTTTTTTGTAATGGTGACGGCAACTTGGTTTTCTGCATGTATGACACAAAGTTGTAACTTGGTTTTCTGCATGTATGACACAAAGTTGTAACTTGGTTTTCTGCATGTATGACACAAAGTTGTAACTTGGTTTTCTGCATGTATGACACAAAGTTGTAACTTGGTTTTCTGCATGTTTGACACAAAGTTGTAACTTGGTTTTCTGCATGTATGACACAAAGTTGTAACTTGGTTTTCTGCATGTATGACACAAAGTTGTAATGCAACATCAGCAAATCACCATTAAAAAATTAAAAGATTGAAAATTTTGGCAATTATTTAAATCCAATCATTTTATAAATAGGGATTCTAACAACATTACATTAACCAACCTTTTTAGTTTTACAACCCACCACTAGTCTCCCCCTCTTGAATTTATTGCTTTATCCTCCCAGGCTTTACCGACGGGGCTGTTCAGGCATTTTTTGTAGGCCAGAGTGCGCTTATCTTAGTGCGCTCGCTTCTCAAAACCACACCTGACCTTGTGTCTGACTTTCTGGCAAGAAGGTTCATAACATGTCTGCACATTTTTCTAGCTTACTATGCTAAAAGTTGACGATAAATCATTAAATTTATGTAAATTTGGTGTATTTAAAACAAAAGAAAAAATCTGTGCTACAGTCAATACCGGTCAGCTTCAGTTTCAATACCTTTTAAATATGACCCGGATTTGTATTTAAAAAATGACCTAACATATTATAGCGTTGAACGGCGATAAAAATTAGTGAAGCTTGCAACGATCCTTTGTACTTTCGTCGATTCTCGTCGGCCATTTTGAATACAAAGAATGGAACGTTTCTTTTCGCAATTTTTTTATGGTTCGACAAACAAAAAGACAATAAAAAACAGCGTTAATCGGCAAATCGGTTTCTTGTTTATTTTATTTCCACCCTTTTTTCTTTTTTTTGAGTGGCGCCTGTGACAAGGCATTAAACTTGCTAAAACATCTGATACCCTACCAAAGTGAAAAGTAAACTCACTAGTTGAACAATAATAATAATAATGCATACCAACACCATTAATATTAGTCATGTGAAGAAGTTCAGGAATCCGATGGAAAATTTAGTCTTTTTTATATGCTAATTTATACCTTAAGAGAGTAAGTAACTACAATGATGTATTTATGTACTGTTTTTATTAGCAAAGAAACATTAGAAATTATGTTTTTAAGCAAAAATAATTCATTTTAATTTTTTTAATGGAAATTGCCCCAGACAAGGCATAAAGCCACTTGATGTAAAGAGCTAACAAGAACAAATATGATTATCGCAAATACAGGAGATGCCTTTTGGTCTTAGTCTTGAAAAGACCAAAGTTATAGGTAGGAGGAAAACAGTTAGCACGGAGAGAGAGTTCAACAAGCCTGTGGTTCTTGGAAAGAAGCTACTGGAATAGGAAGCTGTACTACAATGAGGTATCCAAACAGCAAATTGATAGAGACCACTTAGCCAACGAGTCAAACAGGCTGGAACAAAAGAAACGGGGAATAGATCACATAATTCCGAAGAACACATTCCATAATAATATTTATAGAAAAGACTGAGACTAGCATAGCAAAGATAACCCCATGAGCCAACTCTACTATAACCTACCTGAGTGTAAAACTTGACCAACAACTAGAGCAGGATAGTTCTTAAAGATTTGATTTCAAAGACATTGAGCTTCCTCTCATGCTCTGCCATGTTTAACTTGCAATATACAACAATAGGAACTATCACTTGCAATATACAGCAATAGGAACTATCACTTTATTGTAAAGTCTTAACTTCAGGCGTTTATATGTTATTACTGTTCCATATGTTTTCTTTTAGAAGTCCTAACGTCCATATGCAGAACTTTTTACTCCTATTCTTTTGCTAATGTCAGATGAGAATCCTGGAATCACTGAGACAAGAAACAGAAAATCTCCGGGTTTCTTTTCAACCATTTTGTTGTCTTGTTGTATTGGTCTGGTTTGAGAAGTTTCATTTAAACATAAAACAAGGGACAGATATTGAATGGTGTGTACGGGAGAGAGAGAGAGAGAGAGAGAGAGAGAGAGAGAGAGAGAGAGAGAGAGAGAGAGAATGAAGGAACTAGAGAGGAGATATCGTCAGGCCATTTTGGACTACAGCGCCCCACCCCCGCCTATTGGCAGCGGACCGACCGTTAGTGAGCCAGGAACAAGATACAGAATCAACCCCGAACGAACATGACGTCATTTCCGTCTTTCGCCTTCACTCCTCCCACCATTCAGAACGTACTCCCACCTTTTGGGCCGCTTCCTCTCTAGCACCCATATTATCTAACAGTCTATTGAGATATTATCTACAGAAGAGGGAAAGTTTTTTCCCCTATTAAGTGCTTGTAATAAATAGGAAGTAAGTTACTTTCTAATCGCCCTGTATATACAAATAATCGGTATTTGTATTTGTATTTCAAACAACATTCACTTAGAGTGGTTTGAGCCGACTCCATCGATCCTCAACACTGTGTCCCTCGTGAAGCCTGACCAAGTCGGACGATTTGGAGCCAACGATTAGGTGATATCCAGCCACACGCTGTTCCAAAGACGAACTCCGTAGACACGGAGGCCAAGTGGATTCCAGGTCAAATTTAACCTTCATCAACCAGGTTTTTCATTGTCCATCACATCGCCCCCCCCCCTGTAAAGAAGATGGGATAATTGCTTCGTAGATCAACTCTCCCGTTTGACGGCGGAGCGCATGACCCAGCCGGCGCAGACGTCTCCCAAGAATGACTTGCTGAAAGGAGTTAATTTTGAAGCGGAAACGTACCGAGTTGTTTAAGACGAAGTGTTGCCACCGTCTTCCACTTTCATTAGCAATGACTCACTGTCAGAATTGAGGACCGTTCGCATCAGCACTTGGTAGATCCTTACTTTGGTGCTGCGCTTTATCTCAGATGTTGACCACAACCGGAAATTGAGTGATAGGGTATAATAAAATGTAAATCTATGTAGAGGGGTTTGGTGGGTTTGTTTTACGGCATATCAACCCTTTTCGGGTTATTTAATGCCGAATCAGGTTATATTGGTAAAATTTGATTGTTTTGTTTTATGGCATATCAACCCTTTTCGGGCTATTTAATGCTGAATTGGTGAAGGTTTTATGCTTCAAATTCTTTAGATGTTTAGGTATTTCTTCATGGTGTTTGGTTGAGTGAAAGGGGGAGGGAAAAGAGGGGGAAGGGAGAGAGAGGGAAGGAAAATTGTTGTTTCTTGTTTTGGATTTTGCAGAACATGATTGAGTTTTGCAAAGAAAAAACAATAAAACATCAATGTTTGGTGCATTTTTGAGTCAGGAAGTAAATAACTTTAGACAACCTGATCTGGTAACATCAGTAGGTTCTTATTTGACCCATAGATGGGGCCCTTACAAGGACTACCACTCCGAGCCAGAGTGGACCTGGGAGCAATGGCAACTAAGGGGCAACTCCACATTCCCCACAGCTACAAAATGGAGGCCTCACCACTGGATGTCTTTTAAGGTCATACCAAGGACCTAAGTAGAGAGGGAAGATATACAAATGCGTACATATATATACATACATATATATGAAAAAACAAAATAATAAATTAGATAAAAAAATATATACAAAATATAAATAGATGTCGTATTAGACGAAAGAAAATTAAAAAAGAAAAACAGAAAACAAAAGGACATGATTTAAAAATCAGTTAATCAACCTTGTTTATATTGTTTTCATTAATAATGGTTTTGGATAGGTTGGGAGAGACATAATAGAAGCCTATTCTTTGTTTTATTGTATTTCTTGAGTGGGCTATGAGAGCATATTCGATCAATCGTCGTGTAGATTTGTTTTGTATGGGTTTAATTAAAATTGGTGTTGTTAAAGTCAAAGCGATGATCATATTCCATAGACATTGAGTATATATATATATATATATATATATATATATATATATATATATTAATCCAGGTAAAGTAAACATCCAAAGGATAGACATCCAAAGAATTTCAACTGAGCATATAAAAAGTGCTCAATATCAAATAGAGCTTTTATATATATGATTATTTTTATTCATACAGACATGTACAAAATCTGCGACACTGGCATGTCGATGTTATCGATCTACAGCAGTTAAAAACTTAGATCTCATCAGGAAGAATTAGAATTTGATTCTTCCCTCAGATCGTATCAGTGTCGCAGATTTTATACATGTCTTAATGAATAAAAATAATTATATATATATATATATATATAACGATTTAAATTATTTTTAAATCAATTTCAAATAAAGAGTATACAGAAAGGTATTAATGTAGTATACAGCTGTTTCAAGGCAATGTTTATTTTTAGTCGTGCAATGCAATATTTGTTTCACTAAGCTTTTTTACTATATATTTTAACCACACAAAATCACATGCTAAAATATTCATCAGTTTTGGTATTGAATTATGGTTACAAAAGCTTTCATTTTAATTGTTCTAATCAGCCGTTATTTCTAAATAACCCATTAAATGACCCATCAAATGACCCATCAAATGACCCATCAAATGACCCATTAAATGACCCATCAAATTATTAACTTTCTAGCTATCACTTTCACCCGCTGTCTCATTGTTTTACACATTGCTCTTATTATATGCGTCATCTATGCCCCCTTCTCTATCTCTATATCTCTATCTCCCCTCTTTGTATTAACAACCAAAATTAATTAAGAAAGGAAAGTATGAAAATATTGTAATAGTCAATTGTTAATAAAAGGGAATATAACCACAGACAGTAATACTATGTAACTCGTAGTTGAAGAGGGGAGAAAAAAGAGAGAGAAAGAGAGGGACGCTAATTTTGTATTTTATATTGAACTGGCTTTGCAAACTCTCCTTTCTTGAGTCAAACAATTTAACCCGAGCTCAATGAGTGACCCAGCGGATCACATTTTTTCTAGTACACACACACACATATATATATATATATATATATATATATATATATGAAATTAAAATGGAATGTCATTTTTTGCATTTTTTCGTTCGCTCTTGACAAAGCCCATATAACATTTGGGCGAAACGTTGAGCTTTTTAGGTCTTCCGCTTATTCCATTTTAATTTCATACCGTCGGATTATTTTATCCTTTCATCTATTCATATATATATATATATATATATATATATATATATATATATATATATATATATATATATATGGTCTTAAATTGAAAATAGAAAAAAATGTGGATAATAATTTAATGCGGAGGAGCGAGTTTGCCTGTGATCAAATTATATTTCTTTTCGCGAAATTGAAATTAAGAACAGTTCCCAGTTCATCAGGTATTTTCGCAGCGGATTTCTTTTAAATGGCCGACGGAGGTCGAACGTACTCTAAGCAAGATCTCTCTCTCTCTCTCTCTCTCTCTCTCTCTCTCTCTCTCTCTCTCTCTCTCTCTCTCTCTCTCTCAGGAAAAGAGTTGGAATTGTGCGGTTTGGCGGATAAGAGAGCGAGTGCAGCGGGAAGAAACGGGAAGAATGTGTTAAAATAGACTGTTATTGTTAATGGAAAGAGAACCTCTCTTGATCGATTTATCGATCATAGTTTTGATTTGAGAAATCTGGTTCTGTCTTGGATGTAAATAATAATTTCAGAAAGGTTTTCTTTTTCTTTTTTCATGGAACAAAGAACAAACAAATAAAAACGGACATTCTTCACGATGCGTCCACTCAATCTACGCGTTTAATGCTGAAAAGGACAACTTAAACTCAAGCGTGACAGACCGACCTACTGAACTCTAATCTCTTGCTCTTCCCCCCTCCCTTGTAAAACATTCACAGCAAGAACACGTTTCTCTACCACCGCTGAAAAGAACTGCCCTTTCTTCCCCTGTGTACATAAAACCGAACGGAATTTCCACGAATCAATTTCCACTGTCCAAGAACTTCTCAAGTGCGAAACACATTATCGCGAGACTGCTTCCATGCAGACTACAAAATGATCATCTTCAAATCCAATATCAACAAATATGTCGAGTCGTCCTCTTAAGTAATCAAATAGTTTCCATCTCGTCCATCTTTTTCAATCCTCCCAGAGTATTGTTCATCTTCCAACTGACAATTATATTAACCATTATCCTCGAGTGGCTTTTTATCTTAGTAATTCAAGACGATTAGTATAAAATATAAGATTAAGCTTCTTATAGAGATGGTTATATAAATGGCAGTTGTCTGTGTGTGTGTGTGTGTGTGTGTGTTTGTATCTTACTAAAAGTCCAAAAGTACAAAACAAAGACGCGCAAAGTCGGTATATTCTTGAATGGCATTGTCCCGGTTGAATACTATCTAAAATTTAGAAAAAATATTAATTCTTTGACCCTAAACTGGTGCAGAACGCGTCAGAAAGAGTCGATTTTCCAGACATTTCACGTACTAACTAAAGGGAAGTAATTCTGATTTTTGATCAAAGAGTTACTTCCCTTATGCCGACTGATTCCTCGAGGAATCTATATAAGTCTTTGTGTATGTGTGTATGTTCAGAGAGACGAATAAGCTGGGCAGAGGAGAAAGATAGCGTGGGGAGAAGGAAGGGGGAAATGGATGGGGGGAGAGAAAGATAGAGAGATGTAAAGAGATAGAAGTTTTAATAGAAACATGTTACACTTTTGCCCCGGGCAACGCCGGATAGCCCTGCGAGTCTAAAAAAAAAGGTGCGCCCATCCAATCTACCCGTTCAGCGATGGAAATGCTATTTAAAACTGAAGCGGACAGACAACACCAAATCTGCACTCCTTCCGTCTCCTTCTTTCTATACCGATATGTTTTTTTTTCTTTTTAAAACTTTCCAGTTTGAGACGTCTTCTTCCTTTTTTTCTTCTTTCTAACTTCACCGATTGAGACGTTATTTTATATGAATATGAATATTAGTGCGAACACTGGCGAAGCATAATTATTTTCCGTCATTGTTCACGGAGGGTGTACTCTTGTCTTAAAGAAGATGTGCTTATTCAATCTGTGATAGAAATGCTATTTCAAGCTAAGGCGTGATAGACCAACGGAAATGCCTTTTCTAACTTAAGCGTGACAGACCAACGGAAATACCTTTTCTAACTTAAGCGTGACAGACCAACGGAAATACCTTTTCTAACTTAAGCGTGACAGACCGTCGACAATATTATTACAAATGAAGTCGGATAGACCGACCGACCGACAGACGGACAGAACCTCTTATAGAATCGCTTGGCCTCATTTAAAATAAGACACGTCTATTAAAATCAGCGCATTCAAAATGCTATAAAAAAACCTCAAGATCAAAGTATAGTATCTGTTCCGATGGATACTACACCCCATAAACTGGTATTGTCTTGGCCTTCGGGGCTTGATTTACGCCGGTCTGTTGGTTTGTCCTGTGCAGTTCTCGGAGGTCCACCCTCCCAGGCTTTGCCTCTCCTCTTTGGGGAGGAGTAAGTTTATTGCTTACTGCCTGAGGCGCCCCTACCGGGGAATGCCGACGGAGCTGCCCAGGCAATTTTTAATGGCCAGAGTGCTCGCCTTCTCGGGCGCTGGCTTTTCAAGCCCCACTTTCCCGACCCGTGGGAGTAAGATAAAACTGGCCTTGTGCCTAACCTCCTGGAGAGGAGGTAAATAAATACTCCTTGACTAGGAGCAAATTGTAGTATCTGTTCTGATACTATACTTTATCTTTTCTGTTCTCGGTCAATGAGGAAAAAATCCTACTAAACTGAGGCAATTTTTATTTCTGTCTCAATCCAGAGTGCTGGATTTTTCCCAAATTAAAACGTGGGGAGGCAAGTTAATCGAGAGCAACAAAAATGCTATTTCAAAGTTAAGCGCCACAAATCAGCTGACAGACAGAGCATCTTATAGAGATGCTTGGACGTATCTAAAATAAAATGCGTCCATTCAATCTGCAAGCTTAGTGATGGGAATGCCGTTTCATACTTAATCGGCCTGAACTTATCCCCGAAGAACAGAAAGCGTGCCGGAAATGGACAAAAGAGACAGATGATCTTATGATAGTGCTTTGTGGGCGTATGCTGCACAGGCCATGATCGTCCGTCCGTTGTGCTGGTCACAGTGTCAATATGATCACAGTCAGTGCTACAACAGAAGAATTCTTCCTCAGATAAAAATCGTTTAAAACAAGTAACAAAGTTCTATTTTTTGGGGAGGTTACAATGATGCTCATTTTCTTCTATTGCACAACAGGTTTTCAAATGAGAAATCTTAGCCCGACCAAATCAAAACACAAGTCCAGGTAACACGCTCCATTAGCTAAAATCCCAAGGGCTCATCTTGCTTGGGGAGGCGCACAAACTTCAACTGGCTGTCAGACACCAGAAAACTAAACTGACCTCCTTGCCCATCTTCTGAAATACATATAGAGATTCCTGTGACCACACCAGAAAGGACAACTTGAGATAATTGCCAGTAAGCATCTATTTGAAAAGGCGAATCTGCTGTCAATCTATGGACATCAAAAAACTACTGTCTAGTGGGTCTCAGTATCTAGCCGCCCATCATTTTTGGATAAACTCAAGTAAGTCATAACCACAACAGGAACATAACCTTTTCAGAATTTCACCTCTCAGCATGAATCCCTGTTTCAAGATATACTAACTTTTTTTTACGTATAAATCAAATTCTGGATGGTCAAAACCCCAGATCAGACATATTTCTAATTCTTAGTGTGGCTTCTTGTCTCTTAGCTAAATATTTCCCACTCGCAGCAAGTTTGTTATTCGTATGCATTGCAAACATGCAACCCACTAAACATGCAATTACCGAGTGCATGTTTGCAATCTTCTATACATCGAGCAGAAGATAGTTAAGGAAGTAAAAACGAAGAAAAAAGAACACAGCCATGGCATGGATCGATCGCAATAAAGCATATGCATATGACACAATCCATCAAACATGGACAATTGAATGATTAAAAATGCACGAAAGTGTCAACTTCATGTAAGAAAGTTATGGAAATACGGAGAGTGGAAATGACAGCTGGAGGACAACACTTAGCAGAGTGTGAATATAGAGAGGATTTCCCAGGAAAACGTCATATCTCTACTATTGTTTGTCATAATCATGAGTCAACACACCAACATACTCAAGACATACAATGCAGAACAAATGTTTACAAATAAAAAAGGAACAATCAAACCACTGTATATTAAGAACCTGAAACTACTTGCAAAAAAACAAAAAGCAGGAAATTTAAAAGTTGTGTTTGTTATTATAACTAGAATATTTAGCCAGAATATAGGAATAGAATTTGGAATAGAAAATGTACACTATTTAAGATGAAGAAAAATAACTTGAAACAACGGGGGGGGGGGGGATAGAACTACTCAATCAAGTGAACGTTTTAACTATAAATACCTGGGTATTCCGGAAGCGGACACACAAATAAAATCAACCAAGATGAGAGTTATGATTAAAAGTAAACACCTGAGAAACATAAAAAAAGCTGATTGAAAATAAAATATGTAGTAGAAACCAAATAAAAAGAAATATCCTAATAATATAGTTTGGTCCCTTCATGCACTAGACAAAATAAGAACAGACACATTGATTAAAGAATCTCAGAACTAATGACTATGCACAAAGGATGATACTGACCAACTTTATGTAAAAGGGAAAGAAAGGGGAAGAGGAGTGGTACGGATTGAAGATTACACAGATAATGCGTTAAAAAGACTAGAGAAATACATAAGACAAAGTACAGCGAGGCTGATTATCGCCAAGGTGAACAATACGAAGAGCAGCGAAATAAAATACAAAAAGGTGAGAAAAGTTGAGAAGAGAAGCAGCTACATGGACTATTTATAGTACTGGCCAAAGAAATTGCGCCCGAAACTACATGGACATGGCTACGGAAAGGACACTCGAAAAGGTAAACGGATTGGTTAATAAGAGCCGCACAAAACAATGCGATCAGTATAGAACTTCATATAACATAAACAAGACCAAGGTAAAACAGTAAATATAGATTCTGTGGACAAAGAGACGAAACTGTAAACGACATACATCATAAGAGAATGCAGCAATCTAGCTCAAATGGAATATAAAATAGACCTGAATGAGTTGCAAAGTAGTTCACTGGAAACTGTGCAAACGACTTCACTTTTATGTAGTATCTGTTCTGATACTGCACTTTAATTGTTCTGCCCTCGGTCAATGAAGGAGAAGTCCTTCTATCTAGACAGAAGCAAATTTTATTTTTGTCCCAATTCCGGGTGCCCTCTTTGGGGAGCTCGATTTACTGAACTTTAAAAACGACCTTGTGTCTAACTCTGTCGACGTGGGGAGGCAAGTAAATAGGTAATTTATCATGAACATACACAAAAAAAAAATGCTATAAGCAAGAACTCGAGTCAGTATTTGAAAACGAAATGCATAAAATCCTCTGGGACATGAAAATACAATCGGAGAAATTGATCCAAGCAAGAAGACAGGACGTAATAACTAGTTTTGGGACGATTGATCGGAATCGGGAATCGGAAAAATCTGAACTTTTTGGGGTATTGAGATCGGAAATATTTTCGACTAATTTCCGATTCTAAGAGCGATTCTTTTTAATTTGTTCTGAATGTTTAAAACTGAATTTCTCATTGTTGGTTCTAATGATGAAATGATAAATATTTATTGATTTTTAAGCTATCAGTAAAACTAAAATCTATCGATCATAATAAAGAATTTAAATAAAAATGGCACCGAACAAATGACCCGGTTTAAATGGCACAGTTAAACATGGCACGAGTGGATAAATAGGAGAGAAAAAATGGCACATGATGAAAATCTCACAATGGGTTTATCAAAACTTTAGACACAATAAATAAAGGGAGAACATTAAGAAAATATGTCTAATTAAAAAATAATTATATCTATATTTAAAAGTAGATGCGTATTCTCCCCTAAATCCCCCCTCCCCCCCCCCCCCCTACAAAATAAAAGAAAATGAAATCCTACTTTTTTAGACGATTTTAGAATCGGAATCGGGAAACATATTGTTAGCTTCTCATCACTAGTAAAAACGTAATAATAGTAAACAAGATGGAACCGTATTTGTTAAATAAGGGATTTCGATGTCCATGGTGACGACAGGGTGGCACTGAATGCTACAGAAAAACTGAATAAATATGTGGAATTTGTCAGAGAGCTGAAGGGAATATGGAATATTTAATATGAAAAATAAAACAACCATTAATCCATACGCTGTGTCTCTTCTGTCTTCTATTGACGATAAATGCGTCCATATTGTCTTTTCTGACTTTTCTGTTCTGTTTTATCTTTAAAGTTAATCTGTCCTTCTTCGTTTTAGCCGTTAATCCGTGTGACTTGGCCCTTCGGTCTTCTCTTGAACGTTCATTTGCGAGGTCAGCTCTTCTGTCTCACACACACACACATATATATATATATATATATATATATATATATATATATATATATATATATATATATATATATATATATATATATATATATATATATATATATATATAATTAACTTGTTACAAATATCCAGGGGGTATGAATCCGAAGGAAGTTGAAACCGGGTTTATGAGAGTGCTCAATGAAAATTCAGAGCAAAATATATATTTTTTGATTTTATTCCATTAGTTGCGACAAAACAAGTTTTGTTTCATTGGTGCAAATAGCGACCAACTCATCGGGCTGGCGATGGAATTCAAATGGCATAAGTTTTAACTTCACCTTAACGGGAGATTGAAAATACATTGGAGGGGAGGGGGACAGAGTTGGGGCTTTGTCTATAACGGTGACATCGGACATGAGAGGGGAGGGGGAGGACCCCAACAAGTCGTGTTTCAAATTATTGCGTAGGAGGTTTTCCCGTTTGTGCTGTGATGATCTCAATTTCGGCCGGGTGGGAGGAAGGGAGATGGGGCGACGGCCAGAGTGAGTTAAATTTAAAATGAGAATAAAATTATGATTATAACCGTCATTCCTATTTTATTTTAATTCTAATAAGTAATTATCATGTGGATAAAAATGTTTGATAATTTTAATTTAGGGTATTAATTGCTACTTCTGCATTTTATTTATTTTATTTTAATGTTTTGTTTATTATTTGTAGTGAATTTTGTTGTGATTATATTTTTTTATTTTTTTAAATTGTGATTATATTATACCGAGATCAATACTAGTGGAATCATTTTATAAGAGAAGTTTCATGGTGTTACCAGTTCTAGCATTAACAAAACCGATTATGATAACAATGATAACGCCTGCCAATCATACCTACGATAGTCGCAGTGATAATAGCCTTAATAAAAATAAGAATAAAAATAAAAATAAAAATAAAGATAAATATAAATAAAATTAGAATAAAAATAGAAATAACAAGTTTGTAAGAATATTAATGATAATAACAATAATAATAATAATAATAGTATTAAAAAATAATAATAATAATAATAATAATAATACTAATAATAATAATGATAAATATCACCATCATTACCATCTTGCTACTTGTGAAGTCATTGGGCGAAATAAGTCGACAAGTGATGGTAGGCTTTTTTGTTCTACTACCAATGACAAGGACTAAGTACCAGTTAATAATTAAGTGTTCAAGGTAGTGATCGAAGGGTTAAGTAATTGAGATTAGATTAGTCCAAGTGATATCAGTGTTAATAGCTGTCCCAGTTCTGGGTTTATGTCAGAATTGGTAGTATGGCTGAGAGGCTATTGAGGCTGTGCATTATAGGTAGTACGTAGAGATTTGATGTTATTGGTAGTTTAGAGGGGTGGTTATATATTTATAGATTCATCATGACTTGTTGGGGTGGGATTGGGTGGTAAATTTGGGTGGGTGGGTAGGGGGATATAGTGTGTTTTGGGGTAGTGTATAGTGGGGGTTTAATGTTATCATTCATTTTTGTAAAAAAAAACAAAAAAACAACAACTTTTAATTTTATTTTTAAGTTATGTGGGGTTGGTGTGGGGTTAAGGTGGGGTATGTGGGTTGCTAAGGAGGTAGAGTCTACTATGTTTACAGTTGATAGATGTCTCTTGTTTTCTATTTAGGAGTTTGTTTTTGTCCTTAAAGCGGATAATTTCCAGTTTTTCATTTAAGCCTACCATCACTTGTCGACTTATTTCGCCCAATGACTTCACAAGTAGCAAGATGGTAATGATGGTGATATTTATCATTATTACTATTATTATTATTATTATTAGTAGTAGTAGTAGTAGTAGTAGTAGTAGTAGTATTATTATTATTAGTATTATTATTATTTTTTAATACTATTATTATTATTATTGTTATTATCATTAATATTCTTACAAACTTGTTATTTCTATTTTTATTCTAATTTTATTTATATTTATCTTTATTTTTATTTTTATTTTTATTCTTATTTTTATTAAGGCTTGTATTAAGGCTATTATCACTGCGACTATCGTAGGTATGATTGGCAGGCGTTATCATTGTTATCATAATCGGTTTTGTTAATGCTAGAACTGGTAACACCATGAAACTTCTCTTATAAAATGATTCCACTAGTATTGATCTCGGTATAATATAATCACAATTTACAAAATAAAAAATAAAAAAATAAAAAATAAAAAAATAAAAATATAATCACAACAAAATTCACTACAAATAATAAACAAAACATTAAAATAAAATAAATAAAATGCAGAAGTAGCAATTAATACCCTAAATTAAAATTATCAAACATTTTTATCCACATGATAATTACTTATTAGAATTAAAATAAAATAGGAATGACGGTTATAATCATAATTTTATTCTCATTTTAAATTTAACTCACTCTGGCCGTCGCCCCATCTCCCTTCCTCCCACCCCGGCCGAAATTGAGATCATCACAGCACAAACGGGAAAACCTCCTACGCAATAATTTGAAACACGACTTGTTGGGGTCCTCCCCCTCCCCTCTCATGTCCCATGTCACCGTTATAGACAAAGCCCCAACTCTGTCCCCCTCCCCCTCCAATGTATTTTCAATTTTCAATCTCCCGTTAAGGTGAAGTTAAAACTTATGCCATTTGAATTCCATCGCCAGCCCGATGAGTTGGTCGCTATTTGCACCAATGAAACAAAACTTGTTTTGTCGCAACTAATGGAATAAAATCAATATATATATATATATATATATATATATATATATATAATATATATATATATATATATATATATATCTTCTTTGTCATATAGCAGGAAAACTCCCAGCAGAGTGCTTGATTAATTAAGAATTAAAGTTAAAAATTAAGATCGTAATATTCATTTATTTTGGCACAGAAAAATTAGTACAACATTCGTACCGTCGGTTTCAAGCACGGAAGGACTTGGCCATCCGTCTTTCTTCACCTTCTGTTGTTATCTGTTTTGGAAATGTGAAGTCACGTGTCACTCTCGTTTGGACGCGTTATTTGCTTAGAGTGTTATGTATGTTTGTTTAAATTTGGTGTAAGGAAGGTGTAATAAGGTTTGAAAAAAGGGGGGGTGAAAAGTAACAGTTGAGATTTAAACCGGAGAAGATTTAAAGAGATATAAAAAAAAAATTTAAATATAAAATATTTCTATATAAATCCCGCGAGTCAATATTATGAGTATCGTATATTTGGCCGTTACTGTTTAGGGGTTTAATGATGTGTCTTCTAAAGGAATTATGGAGAGAAAATGGGTTTAAGGATTAAAGAGGTATAAAGGAACAACACTGATTAAATTCGTGTTTAAATCATGGATTAAAGTACTTTAAATCAATCCCATAGGAATTTAAATAAAGATATCGCCCGGGCGGTCTAAGAGCAGTAACTCTGCAGGGTTTTTGAATGATTTGTATTCGGGATTTAACATTATTAACTAAGGTATACTGAATACTTATGGAGGTGATAAAATTGGTATGCTGATTAAAACTGGTTTAGAGATAAGAGTAAGGATTGGGTCGGCAAGATTGGATCTGTTTGGGAGATATGGGAGATTAGCATTATGACCAAGAAATGGTGGGGACTTATGGGAGTAATAATAATGTTGTGAAATGGGGGTGTTACCCTCTTAATGACTGGAGAAATATTTTTGGGAAAGTTATAAGTATTGCTCTTGAAAAGTAGTGTGTATATGGGTTAATTAAGGTATTTGTTCGTATTTTTTAATTTTATTTATATTTATGAGGGGTGATAGTTGGGAAAACTTTCTGGAGTGAAGTCGGTGACTCAGAGCCTAATCAATAAGTTATGCAATTCAGTTATCCCTAAATATAAACACACTTTTGAAACAGAAAAACAGACAGCATGCATCATAAATAATTAAACCAATAGTAATATAATTTAATTACAACAAAGACCCATATATTATATTTAACATACTTCAAAAGGGACATATCAGCAATGCACCGGTTTTTTAATGATAAATTCAGACACCATCACCCTTTGTTTTCGTTTTTTTTCGGGATGACCTTTAAAATATGAAACTACCAATAAATAAATGAGTAAATAAAACACCAAACAAAATAAAACCCATAAAACATTAAACTATAAATAAAATTAATAATAAACTCGATACATAAATTTAAATCCGATATCACCTTCATAAGGAGCCGTCAGTATTACAACCTTTTAAACGACGAATTCAAATACCCCCTTGTTTTTTCACTTTTCAAGACACCGGAAAACATCCTACGATCTATAAAGGCCCCTTCAAATACAACACTTATTTAAAGTAAAAAATACAAAACTACAAATGACTAATAAAATAAAACACTTAGTATAAAAAATAAAAATCTTCTTAAAACACAAAATTATAAATAATAAATAAAATAAAACTCAATAAATTCCTAACCATTTTTTTCTAGAGGGACTTTTCAGGAATGCACCGTTTTTTATTGATATAACGCTATTTCTCACTGTGTTTTGACCTCATTCAGTACGCTGACGATTGACATGGGTTTAGGCTTTATTTTAATGTAAAAAGTCAACCCATCTGGATGAAACCGCGGTACGATTCTGAAATATGTAACATGTAGTTTTCAAATAAATTATTTGTATTAGCTCTCACTTTTCTGCGATTGAGCACTTTATTGGTTTCTTTTCAATATAAATTAACACACACACATATATATATATATATATATATATATATATATATATATATATATATATATATATATATATGGGGAGGTGTACTAGTTGTATTTACCAGCCGACACATTGCAGGTGGCGACACATTGCTGGCTTAAACACAATAAATCAAAATATGGTCATGTTTACATTTTTTATATTATTTACACAATCTGTTCCAAGAAAGATTACATAATATAATGTAATATAATTATGTAATAGATAAAAATGTTTTATTGTTGTTGCTTTTATTAGCATTAATATGTTTTTTTATATTCCTACCGAGAAATAGACCTAAACACTAA
>CAUVYP010000290.1:155000-167500 GCA_963556195.1 Sepiola atlantica
TGGAGTATTTTAAAAAAAAGGCACCAATACCTACACTAAACAACCCTACCTGTTTTCTGTGTTTAAATGAAAAACTGGCTATAATGTTGTTTCCTAATAAGAATGCTTTACTAAACCAGAGGGACGAAGTAGGTTACAATTGTAGGCACTTCAAAAAGTTCAACTTAGATAAGAATTGTGAGAACGATGTAAACATAACTTAGAAGAAAAAAAGAAAATGGAAAGACAATTAAAAAAAAAATAAATAAATAAAAAATAAAAACAAAGATTAAAAATTAAAATCACTATCTCTTTAAACATAACATTAAATTATTACAAATGATAGAGGATCGCGTAATTAATGTAGCATAATTCACAATGATAAGTAGGATTGAGTTAACTAATTAAATCATAGGATAACTTGATGTAGAGATCTTAAATATATAATTATTAACAACAATATATTTTTTTATTTTTTAATGAAAATAAGGATAGGTTAATCAACACCACTATTAATTAAAATTTTGGAATGTATAGATATTAATGTTAGTATTATAGATATAGTTTTAGATTATTTTGGTGGGTTATTATTATACATAATAGGTTATGTAACTGATCGTATTAGTATGACTCCGGATGATGGGATAACTATTAGTAACTAGGAGATCTACAAATTTATAAGTTACAAGGTTTAGACTTTATATTGAAAGAAGAGGTTTGTTGCAGGGTGAACATAATGATAAAATTAGTGAATTTAAATTAATACCAATTAAACGTCAGTTAGGCTAAATCAATATAGATGGACACAGAATTTAAGATAACTTCAAAGAGAGAATATAATTAATGTAAAATGAAATAAAATAAAAAAATGCAATTCCTTTATAAAATAACGCAAAATTATTACAAATAATAAAGTATTAAGTAGATTATCATAAAGAACTAGATAAAAAAAATAACTAGTCGATATTAAAAACTTGGTTTCTAATTCCCAATTAATTAGTGGAATACTATTATTGTTGGATCAACTGAGTTCGTTGGTAAATATGATTGATATGTATATATGTTTTGATTTATACACCTATATATAAGGGTGTATGTGTGTTTGTGAATGTATCAGTGTGTACGTATAAGCGTGGGTGTGTGTATGTGTGAGTGTGTGTATGTCTTGGTGTGTGTGCATGGAATTAAAGAAGGGGAGAGGGGCCGAGTCTAGCCTGTCCTGCCTATAGTTTGAGCTGACCGACTTTCTTATGCGTCGATAGGTAGGTGTCAAAGTGTCATCTTATGCAAAAAAGTTTCCTGTCTGAAAATTTTGAAATGTAATTTGTCTGTTTGTTTTTTGTCTTTTGTTTTTGTTTTTATGATTGTGTATTGGCGGATCTAATCTTTGCTCATCAGTGTATCCATGAGAAGCAGCCGGTGAGGTTCTGAAACAATTGTCGAATACTCAAACTATGTTTATTTTAATATAAAATCTCTAATATATATTGAGCACTTTTGAAAAGTATTGTTTTGTTCATTTTGTTAATATTTGAACTTAATTAATTACTATATATATATATATATATATATATATATATATATATATATATATTAGGGTAGGTCGATTTTACACTTTTTTTTAAATATTAAAAAAAGGCACGTTCCGAAAGTTGTATATAGACCTATTAAATACTCATGCAAAAAATTAGATCAAAAACTTCAGCGGTTTTTTGAGCGTTTGGTATCAAAGATCGTAGACAAGAATATACTGAAAATTCCTCGTTTTTGCAAGATTTGCTTGAATATTGGTGTGAAAACCAAATAGTTTTAGCATTTAAAAGCAGGGAATGTCCTTTTATTTTATAAAAATGATATGAATTAAAGAAATCTTCAAATTGAAAATTTGCCCCCCCCCCCCTCATTTTCAGTATCTGCTTTTGTAAACTACCTTTTAACGTTATGAATTAAACAGTAATATTTGAATACCTAAAAAAATGATTTTTTCTGTTATTAGTGAAAATATAACAAGCAAAGAAATAAGGAAAAACCTAACACTATTTTAATGAAGCTTAATATAGAGAGTCAAATTGCTCCATATAAGACCCCTTAGACAAAAATGCTGGTCTCAATTTCTGACTCAAAACTTTGGCTGTAATGTGTTGATGCCTTGCTTCAAAACCATATACAGTTTGTGAAGCTTCTGTTATTAACTTAACTGCCCGTTCCACACCCTGAGAATGTGAGGGCAAATCTGGCAAGTCAAGCTTGGTTCCATTCATCAACGATTCTCGAAGTTCAGATTCAGTAAAATCTTCCGTCATTGGTGGTTCAAAAATGCCGCATAATTTTAAATCTATTAATTGTGTCCAATGTGTGGCATTAAAATTAATAGGTAGTATTCTTTTTAATCTTTTTCTGGTTGACTCCTCACTCCTGAAAGAACAAATTAATTAATTGAATTATTAAAAAATTCCAATCTGTACTGCTTTAATAATTATGGTGAAATTAGATAAAATCTTTAAAAATCATTCTATAAATTGGAATAAATAATTGAGTCAGAGATATATGAATAAATATTACTTACCTAATGGCCAAAATTCTTTTTAAAGTTTCTTCTCTTACTTCAATCTCCTCAGATTTAACCATGGAATATAGAAAGTTTTCAGGCAGTAAACAAAATGTATTACCTTGTATATTTCTAAATGTGATATCTTGGATTTCCTGAGGCTGCTCCTTAATCCTCTGGATCATATTAAAAATGTGCACTTACTGATTGTGGAATTTACTATTTCTTTTAATTTCAAACCAAGAAGTGGCATACACATTTACAATAAAATTTACTACATAGTGTAGTTTTGTTGTGTGCCTTTGTGGGTATGCACCACGAGTCCATAAACACATAAGCCTGATGGCCAAAGTTAACCATCTTGCTTGGTTTAAAGGACCAATTTTCCAGGAGGCATATCTAGAGTCAACCTTACCTCTAGAAATACCTACTGTGTATTCATAAAGGAGTCTTTGGTCAGAACTAAGATCATGTATTTCATCAATTTTAAAAATTGACTCTAGAGGATTGCTAATAGTGGAAAATGATATTTGGGGTAAATCATATCAATCATTTGAGCATAATTTCCCCAGAGGGCTACTGAATGTTGTAGGGCCCTTTGCGCAACCATCTATGTTTTTAAAAAGGGCTCTGAAAGGTAGTTCATTATGATGCAAAGAGCAACCAATTGTGTGAAGAGTTTTAAAAAGTTTTTTTTCTAAAATTGCAACCATTCCACCATCGCAACTTGTGTTGGTATTAGTGTTGTCAACAAGTATAGCCTTGATACTGTTCTCACTGTGGAATTCATGCAAAACATCCACCACTTGATCTGCATGAACAGCACCTGTTGCACCACTATTCGGAAGAACTCTATGTGTCAGATATTTACTTTCACATGGTGTTTCTTTTGTAAAAGTTAAATGGTGTTCTGGTCCCTTAGTTTTTTTCATAATTCTCTGTCTATTTTCATCCACAATTTCCTTATACATCAATGTGTCCTTATCCATTCTCCCATCAACTCCAATACATATATTTTAGGTGGGGTAAAAACTCCTGGCTGAAATAGTTTTATTTATCTACCTCCAACAAGGTAAGATGTGACACAAGGTCAGGAAAGTGGGATTAGATAACCCTGCGCTATAGAGGTGAGCACTCTGGCCATTAAAAAATTGACTGGGCAGCCCCGTCGGCATTCCCCTGTAGGGGCGCCTCAGACAGTTAGCAATAAACTTACTCCTCCCCAAAGAGGAAAGGCAAAGCCTGGGAGGATGCACCTCCTAGAATCTCCATACACACACACACGCTGTTACCATATTGTCTCTCCATATACACATAGGGTTTAATTTAAGGCGACACATCTGCCGGTGAAATCTCGGCAGTGATAAAAAATCTCGATTTATTTGATCTTAAAGTTGCAATGCTCAAATAAATACAAAATTTTGAAGAAAAATATTTCTTGTGGTAACTTTTGACATTATTTGGCAACTTTCTTCGAGTGCGATAATTTACAGTTTCAAAATCGACCTCCCCTAATATATATATATATGATTATTTTTCTTTACACAGACATGTACAAAATCTACGACACTGGCATGTCGATGTTATCGATCAACAGTTATTATAAACAGATCTCATCAGGCAGAGTTAGAATCTGATGAGATCTCAGTTTATGTTGATCGATAGCATTGCCATGCCAGTGTCGCAGATTTTGTATATGTCTGTGTAAAGAAAAATAATCATATATAAAAGCTCTATTTAGTATTGAGCACTTTTTATAAACCCGGTTGAAATTCTTTGGATTACTACCCTGTAGATGTTTTACCTGGAGTATATATATATATATATATATATATATATATATATATATATATATATATATATATATATATATATATTGAAACTTCTGTGAAACAAGATTTTTGTTCCGTTATCAATAACAAATCTGGACGTGTGAATGTTTGCGACCAGCTGTTGTCGTCGTTTGTCGGTCTCGTATTTTGACGACACTCCGACATTGGCCAGGCAGTTGTGATTCAATGTTGTTGTCCTTGTTTAGACTAACTTGTTTATACGTGCGTGTGTGTTTGTTCTACTACTTTTCTCAGGGACGACGGTTATTTGACGGCGTTAGTTTTTGTCTGGTCGGGACCTGTTTGTTTGTGCATGCCCGGCCATTTTGTTTTCACGTCATCTGTGACTCAATTGAATGATTGACATCAGAAGTTGCGGTTAGTAGCAAATATATTTATTTCGTTCTATTTGTTAATTTTAGAACACATTGATTATTATTAATGATAGTCCGGCGTTGTCCGGCGGTCTAATATGTTGAACATGAATAAACACAGGTTCCAGCGAAGATTTGCAGTTTAGTAAATAAATGATATGTCACCTCTCACTCTCTATATGCACAAAGTTAGGTATGTGTAGTATATATATATATATATATATATATATATATATATATATATATATATAAGAGAGAGAGATTATATTATTTATAACTTACAGACGCTAGCGCTTCAAGCTCATTGCTCTCATCAGTGCAGGAAAATAGCAATTTCAGATGGTCGGGAAGCGCGAACCCGGTCTACAAAGTCAGCCTAGAATCTGCAAGCAGTCGCCCTATCTTCGCGACCACCGGAAACTGTCACATGATTAAGGAAATGTAAGACCTATATTACCTAGAAGTAAGCACAGACAAAAGATTAATCGAGAGGGTTCGACAAACGTATTCGGAACTTTACATTAGAACTTTTTGATAGTCTATTTTTAACATCCTGAGAGTGCTTGACTTTAATTTGTTAAAGAGGCTTTAATAAATTATAATATTTATTAATAAATGTTAAATTATTTATAACCTACAGACGCTAGTGTGTCAAGCTTATTGCACTCATCAATGCATGAAAGTTACAAATTCAGACGGCCGGGAGGCGCAAACTCGGTTCACAGAGTCATTATATATATATATATATATATATATATATATAATATATATATATGTATATATATATATATGTGTGTGGGGGGGTGTAGTATACTACCCTTTCGTTGGAACATACATTTGGAAACTGCGACCGTCTGTTTACACCTGAGAGACGCGAATCCAAATAGTATCCTGGTTATCTCCCTTACATCAACCATTATGGAAACTAAGAGAGTTATCCCCCTTGTATATTTCTTATCCTATATAATAAATGATGACATGTCGATCTTTCTCTCATCGAAGGAAACGTCGAAGCGCGCACATCAATTGGTCGTCTCTCTTTTTCTTTCTGTATTTCTCGTTCCTACACGTGTTTATTCTATTACAGCCGCAAGCCGGAGAATAATGGAAACACAATAACTGCCGACAACAGGCGACACAATTTGTATATATGATTCATTCACATACTAATGGACCGATCGTTATGAATCATGGAATATATATTCTAGGCAACCCGATTAGTAACGTGGACACATTAATCTTTTTTTGTAAACTTTACTATTTAGGGCATACCTCCCAAATTGCTTCCTCCCCAAAAAAGTTAATAGAGAAAAGATTTACTGTAAATAAAATTTTGAGTCATATTATGTAATAACATTTTAACTGGACTCATGCACGCGCGTAAGCACACTAATATGTATGTGTCGAGTAAACTCCTAGCAAAATGGTTGGATCATTCTACCGCTCCAGAAAGTATCTCACTCCTGACGCAACACTATCTTTATAAAAGTCAAATACGTCCTAAGATGGAGTACTGTTGCAACATCTAAGGAAGTGGTGAAATGTCCTCTTCTTTTCCCTGCAGCGAATTTCCACGGGGTTCCGCTAATATATATAATTATTTTAATAATAAATATTTAAATATTTATTATTGCAACACTTAACATAAATATTACATTTTACATATTTAATATAGAAAAATTATAATAAATTTAAAAAAATTTTTAAAATAATAATAATAATATAATAAAAGAAAAAGTAAATAACAAATTAGAAATAATAATAATAATAATAATAATAATAATAATAATAATAATAATAATAATAATAATAATAATAATAAAAAGAACAACAACGAAATAAATTAAATCCAAATATTATTATTTAAGATTAACTAAATTAATCAGTCTTAATAATCTATTACATATCTCAACTATTGCATTTTCTGCAGAGCTTGTCTTCTTTCTTCCTGCGAATCTCACATTCCTATTTTTTGAATAGCAGCGTCCACTTGACTTTTTTCAACTGACACAGCCAGTCCAACTTGTTTTCTTTTTGAAAAAGAGAGGTTGTTACTCTCGAAATGATCAAAGTCTCTACCATTCCGGACTAATATTTAACAGTAAGCCCATTTTACAATTTACTGTCTTTATATTTAAATTTTGAAATATAAATGAATTGATCCGAGATTTACCGTCTCTTGTCATTTATTTTATTTTTGTTTATTCCACCTTCCGGTTTTTCAACATTGCATTACTTCTGCCTCGGAATTCTCACCTTCACATTTACATATTATATATATATTATATATATATTAGCATATATCTGTGTAAGCCCAATGACACGATCAATTTTCGTTCCAAGAATTCAACGTAACAACTGATTGTGTACGATCGTTTCTGAGACCATATATTTGTATTAATATCGGATCATATCGTCAGCATAGGGTATTGACACGGAATTAAATGCACATTGACAGCATGAATCGAAATAGAGTACAACATTCTCAATTATACAACAAATTAGAAACGGTGGGGGGGGGGAGTAGATGCACGTAGACTTCAAATCAAAGCAGAACAGGTAGAAGAATTATTTAGAGGGGTGCAAAGTTGAAGGAACTGGATGCAATGTTACATGTGGGGCCCATCAAAATGAAAAGTCAAAACATATTTCATTTTTATACAAAATATTAAAGCCACTTGAAGGGAGAATCATCATACAATGGAGAAAGGGTTTATCTGGTTCTGAAGTTTAATTAATAGCGGTAGAACGATTGGCCCCAAAAGGTTAAGTAAAAAGCCTAACTAAAAACTATTCCTCATAAAAAGATTCCACAGAAACATTAATTAACGGATAAAGCGTGTGGTAAAATAGAATTAGTTTTTATTGTGACACAAAGGTTTAAACTTGTAATTAAGAATTGAAGTTATAATTTGAAAGAGCAATGGGAAATTTAAGTCAAGACATCAGTATAGATTGTATAAGTATTGTCTCTCCATATACAAACACGCTCTTACCATATTGTCTCTCCATATACACACACGCTCTTACCATATTGTCTCTCCATATACACACACGCTCTTACCATATTGTCTCTCCATATACACACACGCTCTTACCATAACCATATACACCACACGCTCTTACCATATTGTCTCTCCATATACACACACGCTCTTACCATAACCATATACACACACGCTCTTACCATATTGTCTCTCCATATACACACACGCTCTTACCATATTGCATCTCCATATACACACACGCTCTTGCCATAACCATATACACAAACGCTCTTACCATATTGTCTCTCCCTATACACACACGCTCTTACCATATTGTCTCTCCATATACACACACGCTCTTACCATAGTGTCTCTCCATATACACACACGCTCTTGCCATAACCCTATATACACACACTCTTACCATAAGAAATGTAAGTTAAGACATCAATATTGATTGCACAAGTATTGTCTCTCCATATACACACGCGCGCATACGCCACTCTTTGGTTTATCACCATTTTATAACATGGACTACTTTGATGATCATTTCAGAAGTAAGTGGTTCTGCACGGTCTTCACATTCACCGGACCACGACCTCGCTGATGTTTAGCTGTGAATTTATCACACTGCTTTCTTACAATGACCCTTCTCTTTTTTTTTTAAATCTCTCTCCGTTTCGCCTTTATTTCTTTTTGACCCTACGTGGTTGCGCGACTAAACTGTTTTCTTTTGTGGTTGTTTTTCCCTTTTTTTTATTTTCTGGCTTCTTGCGGTTGTTTATTTCTCTTTTTTTCGTTTTATTATCTATTTTGGTTGTGAGTGTGGTGATCTTCTTTTCTTTAAATTTTTTAAAATTATGTTCATTTAACATTTCCCTTGTAGAGAAAATACGGTTCACAGCACCAAACTAAAAGTGTGGCATACCTCCACAATCAATTTAGATACACGTGATCATAAATCTACCGTGTGTATGTGCGAGTGTTGGTATGTCTGGGTGTGTGTGCATGTAGTTAAGGAAGGTGAGACGGGCCGATTCTAGCCATTCCTGCTTATAGTTTGAGCTGACCGACTTTCTTAAGCGTCGATAGGTAGGTGTCACGAATATCATCAAACGCAAAAGGTTTCTCGTTTGAACATTTTTAAATGTAATTTGTCCGTTTGTTTTTTGTCTTTGATTTTTTTATGATTGTGTATTAGCGGATCTCACCTTTGTTCATCAGTATATCCCTGGGGAGGAGCCGAAGAGGTTCTGAAACAATTTTCGGATGCACAAACTATGTTTATTTTAATTTATATATATATATATATATATATATATATATATACAGACGCACTACCAACGTAAACAAAGTCAAGCGCAGCATCTCTTGTATTCTCAGAATGTCAACACATCACTCGATTGACCCACTTTTAAATACAAGGTACGCATATAATGACGCCGTGTGCCGTACTGGCATTCAGCCTCCCGAGCTATTATGACGTCGCTATTGACATTTCAGGGTCGGCTCTTGATTGGCAGCCGCGGTCGCACTCATCACATTTCAGGGATAGCGTTGATGCCCTCTCACCTAGAGGTCCTACGTCTATCATACGACTTGTTTGTCGTTTGAACTTACGAGTAGTACTTTCGTTACTCGTCTTCAAACGCCTCAACAAAACAACCAGGTTCACCATCCAATAATTTCTTCCCGGTGTCGACATTGATGTTCAATTTCTTCATGAATTCACGAAAATGAAAGTAGTTTTTCTTTTTTCATCTCGACACTGATTGATTGTAAAAAATCCAACAATAAAAAAATTTTAAAAGTCGAATCTCAAAGTCGATGTTTGCTTGGCATTTTAACAATATTTTACAAGTGTAAATATCGGAATGCAGTTAGAGGAAAAATGTTTTTGGACTAATGAGTCACCACTTATAAAGGCCAAAACCACTAGCGGATAAGTGATTGCCAGTTTGATGATGAATAATACTATGAGAGGATTGAAAATGATGAATGGAATGGAATGGACAAAATTGGATTACTTAAGTATTTGTTAACATTAGAGTTGAATACGACCATGTTATACTCTACAGGGGGGGGGGGCAGTCTCGTGGTGATGTGTTTCTATGGATGGGAAGTTCTTTGAACGAAACTCTGTTCGTAGAACTTCCGTTTGATTCAAATACACATAGAAAGAAAGGAATTTTCTTTGCAGTGGTGGTGGTAAGATGAGTTCTTGTTGTGAATGTTTTACAGGCGGAAACCAGAGATTGGAGTTCACTCGAGCACCTGCCATGGCAATAACGATAGAGTAGAGAAAGACTAGCAACGATTCTTCAGTGAGAAACAGGCTCTAGAGAAGATGCGTGTGTGTGTGTGTGTGCGTTTAGGCAGCAAATCATTATTAATGCAAACCTCGTTGAAGACTACGGAATTTTCAGTTTTTGTGATTTTACTTGTTTTACTTCTCGACGCGGCGAGCAAGTTTTCTGTTTTCGGGTGTTAATTTAAATATGGTCGTTTCGAGTGTTGTTTCATTGGTTATCTCTCGAGCGCTTTCGATCTCTCAATCGTCATCAGGAGGTTGTTTCTTATCGTTTGTCTTTGTGCTGTAAGCCTTTTTGCTCTCTCTCCTTCCCTTATATATATATATATATATATATATATATATATATATATATATATATATATATATATAGTAATCCAGGTAAAGTTAATATTCACAGATTAGAAATCCAAAGAATTTCAACCGGGCTTATAAAAAGTGCTCAATATCAAATATCAAATGTATATGATTGTTTTATTCAAACAGACATGCACAAAGTCTGCGACACTGGCATGTCAATGTTATCGATCTACAGCTGTTAAAAGTTGCGATCACATCAGGCAGAATTTGATCCTTCCCTCAGATCGTATTTCGGAATAATCCCCATTATTCCCAAATACGATCTGAGGGAAATATCAAATTCTAATTCTGCCTGATGTGATCGCAACTTTTAACAGCTGTAGATCGATAACATTGACATGCCAGTGTCGCAGACTTTGTGCATGTTTGTTTGAATAAAAACAATCACACACACACACACATACACACACACATATACACACACACACATATATATATATTTAAAAAAGATAAATATTCAAAAGTAAAAAAAATGATGTTTAATCTTCAGAAGAGTTTTGTGAATATATTTTTTTTCTTTTTCTTCTGAAGAAAAAGCCTTTGATCCTCTTTTGCCTGCATTCCAGTTGACTTGTTTTCCCATGACGAATCCGTTCATAACAGAAGTTTACTGCGTAATACGGAGATCTCTCCAAGACAACAAAGACAGTGAAGGTATTGAATACCCAAGAAGTAAGAACAATCTACGCAGAAAATAAAATGCATCAGAAAAAGAAAAGATTAGGATGCCAACCAAAACGTATTGCACAAATTGGAATAAGTCGAATCTATTAGGTTGGAAGGAAAGTTTTGTTTTATTTTTACATTGATCACTTTCAATTTACTTTTTTAAAAATGTTGGTTAAACACTGGTGGAGCGTTGGTTACGCCCACCGAAGCGGTATCCGCGGACGCATATTCTTTGTTGGCAAAATTTTGAAATATGAGAAAGGAAGGATGATAGTAATCCGACGTAATTGGAAATGAAAAAAGAAAAAAAAAACAAGAGATATTTTTTTATATATTCATCAACGTTTTGTCTTTATTGTAAGACTTCCTCAGGATGATAATTTGAAGAAAAATGTCATGCAAGTACATCGAAATTTTGGGTAGACATGATGGAGAGATAAAGGAAAGTAGTAGCCGTGGCTACTGTGGGAGCTGGAGGAGAGTCCAGGCTGCAAGAAGTCAGTGGTGGCGAAGAATTAAATGAATATGGAAAGAGTGGGTATCATTAAGGCAGCAGTGAAATAGGCAGGGGTGAGAGTATAATTGAACTTGTCTTGTGATTATATATATATATATATATATATATAAATATATATATATATATATATAAATATAAATATAGTGAATGCTTTTATTCAAACATGTACAAGGTCTGCTACACTGGCATGTCGATGTTATCGATCCAGAGCACTCAAGAGCTGAGGTCTCATCAGGCAGAGAGTTTTTTATGATCCAACCTGGTCGCTGAATTCCAGGAAGAATGAAGTCAAGCAAAGAAGAAGAGGAGAAAGAAATAAAAGTCATGTGACCGATTTAAAAAAATATATATTTACCGTTAGAAATTCATATTTTCATTTTTTTTATCCAACGCTGAGCTGGGGTAGAGGGGGGGGGGAAGAAAAGAAACGAAAGAAAAATACATTTGCCGTTAGAAAAGTTTAATTTACAGCTATTTGTATTTTTATTTTTATCCAACGCTGAGCTAGGGTAGGGTGGGGGTTCGAAGGAAAAGAAAAAGAAAGGGAAAGGGAAGAGGGGTAGAGAGGGTTAGGGGTGGGTGTCTATAGCCATTTAGGATTTGTCGCGGGCTGAGAAGGGTTAATGTAAGATTTAAATTAAATTCATATTTTTATTTTTATCCAACGCTGAGCTGGAGAGGAGGGGACCGGGGGAAAGGAAACAAGAGGGAAAGAGAAGATAAAGAAGGAGAGAGAAAGAAGGTGCTAAGAGTGTATGTTTGTAGCCATTTAAGAAAGTTGTCGTGGGTTGATGTGTCTGCATCCTGTACATGGCATTGTTTTAATCTATTTCAATGCAGATGTATAATAGTTACACGACGAAAAGCCTACAGGGAAAGCCTACAGGGATATTAAGTATAAATTATTATTAGTGATGAATTTA
>CAUVYP010000291.1:0-15000 GCA_963556195.1 Sepiola atlantica
GAATCCGACTATAAACAGTATCATCTATTTTCAAACCTAAAGTATCGGCCACTTGAACAAAGTCATCTATTTAAAATGCTGTAGAATCCGACTTTAAACGATATCATCTATTTTCAAACCTTAAGAATCCGCAACTTAACAAAGTCATCTATTTACAATGCTTTAGAATCCGACTTTAAACGATATCATCTATTTTCACCCCCTTAAGAATCCGCAACTTGAACAAAGTTATCTATTTACAATGCTTTAGAATCCGACTTTAAACGATATAATCTATTTTCAAACCTTAAGAATCCGCAACTTGAACAAAGTCATCTATTTACAATGCTTTAGAATCCGACTTTAAACGATATCATCTATTTTCAAACCTTAAGAATCCGCAACTTGAACAAAGTCATCTATTTACAATGCTTTAGAATCCTACTTTAAAGGATATCATCTATTTTCAAACCTTAAGAATCCGCAACTTGAACAAAGTCATCTATTTACAATGCTTTAGAATCCGACTTTTACCGATATCATCTATTTTCAAACCTTAAGAATCCGCAACTTGAACAAAGTCATCTATTTACAATGCTTTAGAATTCGACTTTAAACAATGTCATCTATTTTCAAACCTTAAGAATCCGCAACTGTAATAAAGTCATCTACTTACAATGCTTTAGAATCGTACTTTAAACAATATCATCTATTTTCAAACCTTAAGAGTCAGCCACTTGAAAAAAGTCATCTATTTACAATGCTTTAGAATCCGACTTTAAACGATATCATCTATTTTAAACCTTAAGAATCCGCAACTTGAACAAAGTCATCTATTTACAATGCTTTAGAATCCGACTTTGAACTATGTCATCTATTTTCAAACATCAAGCATCCGCAACTTGAACAACGTCATCTATTTACAATGCTTTAGAATCCGACTATAAACGATATCATCTATTTTCAAACCTAAAGTATCAGCCACTTGAACAAAGTCATCTATTTACAATGCTTTAGAATCCGACTTTAAACGATATCATCTATTTTCAAACCTAAAGAATCCGCAACTTGAACAAAGTCATCCATTTACAATGCTTTATAATCCGACTTTAAATGATATCATCTATTTTCAAAACTTAAGCATCCGCAACTGTAATAAAGTCATCTACTTACAATGCTTTAGAATCGTACTTTAAACAATATCATCTATTTTCAAACCTTAAGAGTCCGCCACTTGAACAAAGTCATCTATTTACAATGCTTTAGAATCCGACTTTAAACGATATCATCTATTTTCAAACCTAAAGTATCGGCCACTTGAACAAAGTCATCTATTTACAATGCTGTAGAATCCGACTTTAAACGATATCATCTATTTTAAAACCTTAAGAATCGGCAACTTGAACAAAGTCATCTATTTACAATGCTTTAGAATCCGACTTTAAACGATATCATCTATTTTCAAACCTAAAGAACTCGCAACTTGAACAAAGTCATCTATTTACAATTCTTTAGAATCCGATTTTAAACGATATCATCTATTTACAACTTTATGAATCCGCAATTTGAACAAAGTCATCTATTTACAATGCTTTAGAATCTGACTTTAAAGGATATCATCTATTTTCAAACCTTAAGAATCCGCAACTTGAACAAAGTCATCTATTTACAATGCTTTAGAATCCGACTTTAAAGGATATCATCTATTTTCAAAGCTTAAGAATCGGCAACTTGAACAAAGTCATCTATTTACAATGCTTTAGAATCCGACTTTAAACGATATCATCTATTTTCAAACCTAAAGAACTCGCAACTTGAACAAAGTCATCTATTTACAATTATTTAGAATCCGATTTTAAACGATATCATCTATTTACAACTTTAAGAATCCGCAATTTGAACAAAGTCATCTATTTACAATGCTTTAGAATCTGACTTTAAACGATATCATCTATTTTCAAACCTTAAGAATCCGCTACTTGAACAAAGTCATCTATTTACAATGCTTTAGAATCCGACTTTAAACGATATCATCTATTTTCAAACCTTAAGAATCCGCAACTTGAACAAAGTCATCTATTTACAATACTTTAGAATCCGACTTTTAACGATATCATCTATTTTCAAACCTTAAGAATCCGCAACTTGAACAAAGTCATCTATTTACAATGCTTTAGAATCCGACTTTAAACGATATCATCTATTTCAAACCTTAAGAATCCGCAACTTGAACAAAGTCATCTATTTACAATGCTTTAGAATGCGACTTTAACCAATATCATCTATTTTCAAACCTTAAGAATCCGACACTTGAACAAAGTCATCTATTTACAATGCTTTAGAATCCGACTTTAAACGATATAATCTTTTTTCAAACTATCAGAGTCCGCAACTTGAACAAAGTCATTTATTTACAATGCTTTAGAATCCGACTTTAACCGATATCATCTATTTTCAATCCTTAAGAATCCGCAACATGAACAAAGTCATCTATTTACAATGCTTTATAATCTGACTTAAAACAATATCATCTATTTTCAAACCTTAAGAATCCGCAACTTGAACAAAGTCATCTATTAACAATGCTTTAGAATCCGACTTTAAACGATATAATCTATTTTCAAACTATCAGAGTCCGCAACTTGAACAAAGTCATCTATTTAATATGCTTTAGAATCCGACTTTAACCGATATAATCTATTTTCAATCCTTAAGTATCGGCAACTTGAACAAAGTCATCTATTTACAATGCTTTAGAATCCGACTTTAAACGATATCATCTATTTTCAATCCTTAAGAATCGGCAACTTGACCAAAGTCATCTATTTACAATGCTTTAGAATCCGACTGGAAACGATATCATCTATTTTCAAACCTTAAGAATCCGCAACTTGAACAAAGTCATCTATTTACAATGCTTTAGAATCCGACTTAAAACGATATCATCTATTTTCAAACATTACGAATCCGCAACTTGAACAAGGTCATCTATTTACAATGCTTTAGAATCCGACTTTAAACGATATCATCTATTTTCAAACCTAAAGTATCGGCCACTTGAACAAAGTCATCTATTTACAATGCTGTAGAATCCGACTTTAAACGATATCATCTATTTTAAAACCTTAAGAATCGGCAACTTGAACAAAGTCATCTATTTACAATGCTTTGGAATCCGACTTTAAACGATATCATCTATTTTCAAACCTAAAGAATCCGCAACTGTAATAAAGTCATCTACTTACAATGCTTTAGAATCGTACTTTAAACGATATGATCTATTTTCAAACATTTAGAATCTGCTACTTGAACAAAGTTATCTTTTTACAATTCTTTAGAATCCGACTTTAAATATCATCATCTTTTTTTACACCTTAAGAATGCACAACTTTAACAATGTCATCTATTTACAATTCTTTAGAATCCGACTTACAACAATATCATCTATTTTCAAACGTTAAGAATCGGCAACTTGAACAAAGTCATCTATTTACAATGCTTTAGAATCCGGCTTAAAACGATATCATCTATTTTCAAACATTAAGAATCGGCAACTAGAACTCACTCATCTATTTACAATGCTTTAGAATCCGACTTTAAACATCATCATCTATTTTCAAACCTTAAGAATCTTCAACTTGAACAAAGTCATCTATTTACAATTCATTAGAACCCGACTTTAAACAAAACAATCTGTTTTCAAACCTTAAGAATCCGGAACTTGAACAAAGTCATCTATTTACAATGCTTTAGAATCCGATTTTAAACGATATCACCTATTTTCGAACGTTAAGAATCGGCAACTTAAACAAAGTCATCTATTTACAGTGCGTTAGAATCCGACTTTAAACGATATAATCTATTAACAATATACTCTATTGTCAAACCTCAAGAATCCGCAACTTGAACAAAGTCATCTATTTACAATGCTTTAGAATCCGACTTTAAACGATATCATCTATTTTCAAACTTTTAGAATCCGCAACTTGAACAAAGTCATCTATTTACAATGCTTTGGAATCCGACTTTAAACGATATCATCTATTTTCAAACCTTAAGAATCCGCAACTTGAACAAAGTCATCTATTTACAATGCTTTAGAATCTCACTTTAAACGATATGATCTATTTTCAAACATTAAGAATCTGCTACTTGAACAAAGTTATCTTTTTACAATTCTTTAGAATCCGACTTTAAATATCATCATCTTTTTTTACACCTCAAGAATGCACAACTTTAACAATGTCATCTATTTACAATTCTTTAGAATCCGACTTACAACAATATCATCTATTTTCAAACGTTAAGAATCGGCAACTTGAACAAAGTCATCTATTTACAATGCTTTAGAATCCGACTTTAAACGATATCATCTATTTTAAAACCTTAAGAATCGGCAACTAGAACTCAGTCATCTATTTACAATGCTTTAGAATCCGACTTTAAACATCATCATCTATTTTCAAACCTTAAGAATCTTCAACTTGAACAAAGTCATCTATTTACAATTCATTAGAACCCGACTTTAAACAAAACAATCTGTTTTCAAACCTTAAGAATCCGGAACTTGAACAAAGTCATCTATTTACAATGCTTTAGAATCCGATTTTAAACGATATCACCTATTTTGTAACGTTAAGAATCGGCAACTAAAACAAAGTCATCTATTTACAGTGCGTTAGAATCCGACTTTAAACGATATAATCTATTAACAATATACTCTATTGTCAAACCTCAAGAATCCGCAACTTGAACAAAGTCATCTATTTACAATGCTTTAGAATCCTACTTTAAACGATATCATCTATTTTCAAACTTTTAGAATCCGCAACTTGAACAAAGTCATCTATTTACAATGCTTTGGAATCCGACTTTAAACGATATCATCTATTTTCAAACCTTAAGAATCCGCAACTTGAACAAAGTCATCTATTTACAATGTTTTAGAATCCGACTTTAAACGATATCATCGATTTTCAAACTTTTAGAATCCGTAACTTGAACAAAGTCATCTATTTACAATGCTTTAGAATCCGACTTTAAACATTATCATCTTTTTTCACACCTTAAGAATCCACAACTTTAACAATGTCATCTATTTACAATTCTTTAGAATCCGACTTTAAACGATATCATCTATTTTCAAACGTTAAGAATCAGCAACTTGAACAAAGTCATCTATTTACAATGATTTAGAATCCGACTTTAAATGATATCATCTATTTTCAAACCTTAAGAATCTGCAACTTAACAAAGTCATCTATTTACAATGGTTTGGAATCCGATCTTAAACGATATCATCTATTTGCAAATCTTAAGTATCCGCAACTTGAACACAGTCATCTATTTACAATGCTTTAGAATCCGACTTTAAACGATATCATCTATTTTCAAACATTAAGAATCCGCAACTTGAACAAAGTCATCTATTTACAATGCTTCAGAATCCGACTTTAAACGATATCATTAATTTTCAAAATTTTAGAATCCGCAACTTGAACAAAGTCATCTATTTACAATACTTTAGAATCCGACTTTAAACGATATCATCTATTTTCAAACCTTAAGAACTCGCAACTTGAACAAAGTCATCTATTTACAATGCTTTAGAATCCGACTTTAAATGATATCATCTATTTTCAAACCTTAAGAATCCGCAACTTGAACACTGTCATCTATTTACAATGCTTTAGAATCCGACTTTAAACGATATAATCTATTTTCAAACCTTAAGAATCCGCAACTTGAACAAAGTCATCTATTTACAATGCTTTAGAATCCGACTTTAACCGATATCATCTATTTTCCAACCTTAAGAATCCGCAATTTGAACACAGTCATCTATTTACAATGGTTAGGAGACCGATCTTAAACGATATCATCTATTTTCAAACTTAAAGAATCCGCAACTTGAACACAGTCATCTATTTACAATGCTTTAGAATCCGACTTTAAACGATATCATCTATTTTCAAACCTTAAGAATCCTCAACTTGAACAAAGTCATCTCTTTACAATGCGTTAGAATCCGACTTGAAACGATATCATCTATTTTAAAACCTTAAGAATCCGCAACTTGAACAAAGTCATGTATTTACAATGATTTAGAATCCGACTTTAAACGATATCATCTATTTTCAAACCTTAAGAATCCGCAACTTGAACAAAGTCATCTACTTACAATGCTTTAGAATCCGATTTTAAACGATATCATCTATTTTCAAACCTTAAGAATCCGCAACTTGAACAAAGTCATCTATTTACAATGCTTTAGAATCCGACTTTTAACGATATCATCTATTTTCAAACCTTAAGAATCCGCAACTTGAACAAAGTCATCTATTTACAATGCTTTCGAATCCGACTTTAAACCATATCATCTATTTTCAAAGCTTAAGATTCGGCAACTTGAACAAGTCATCTATTTACAATGCTTAAGAATCCGACTTCAAACGATATCATCTATTTTCAAACCTTAAGAATCCGCAACTTGAACAAAGTCATCTATTTACAATGCTTTAGAATCCGACTTAAAACGATATCATCTATTTTCAAACCTTAAGAATCCGCAACTTGAACAAAGTCATCTATTTACAATGCGTTAGAATCCGACTTTAAACGATATCATCTATTTTCAAACCTTAAGAATCCGCAACTTGAACAAAGTCATCTATTTACAATGCTTTAGAATCCGACTTTAACCGATATCATCTATTTTCAAACCTTAAACATCCGCAACTTGAACAAAGTCATCTATTTACAATGCTTTAGAATCCGACTTTAAACGATATCATCTATTTTCAAACCACAAGAATCGGCCACTTGAACAAAGTCATCTATTTACAATGCTTTAGAATCCGACTTTAAACGATATCATCTATTTTCAAACCTTAAGAATCTGCAACTTTACAAAGTCATCTATTTACAATGGTTTGGAATCCGATCTTAAACGATATCATCTATTTGCAAACCTTAAGTATCCGCAACTTGAACACAGTCATCTATTTACAATGCTTTAGAATCCGACTTTAAACGATATCATCTATTTTCAAACCTTAAGAATCCGCAACTTGAACAAAGTCATCTATTTACAATGCTTCAGAATCCGACTTTAAACGATATCATTAATTTTCAAAATTTAAGAATCCGACACTTGAACAAAGTCATCTATTTACAATACTTTAGAATCCGACTTTAAACGATATCATCTATTTTCAAACCTTAAGAACTCGCAACTTGAACAAAGTCATCTATTTACAATGCTGTAGAATCCGACTTTAAACGATATCATCTATTTTCAAACCTTAAGAATCCGCAACTTGAACAAAGTCATCTATTTACAATGCTTTAGAATCCGATTTTAAACGATATCATCTATTTTCAAACCTTAAGAATCCGCAACTTGAACAAAGTCATCTATGTACAATGCTTTAGAATCCGACTTTAAACGATATAATCTATTTTCAAACCTTAAGAATCCGCAACTTGAACAAAGTCATGTATTTACAATGATTTAGAATCCGACTTTAAACGATATCATCTATTTTACAACCTTAAGAATCCGCAACTTGAACAAAGTCATCTACTTACAATGCTTTAGAATCCGACTTAAACCGATATCATCTATTTTCCAACCTTAAGAATCCGCAACTTGAACACAGTCATCTATTTACAATGGTTTGGAGACCGATCTTAAACGATATCATCTATTTTCAAACTTAAAGAATCCGCAACTTGAACACAGTCATCTATTTACAATGCTTTAGAATCCGACTTTAAACGATATCATCTATTTTCAAACCTTAAGAATCCTCAACTTGAACAAAGTCATCTCTTTACAATGCGTTAGTTTCCGACTTGAAGCGATATCATCTATTTTAAAACCTTAAGAATCCGCAACTTGAACAAAGTCATCTATTTACAATGCTTTAGAATCCGACTTTAAACACCATCATCTATTTTCAAACCTTAAGAATCTTCAACTTGAACAAAGTCATCTATTTACAATTCATTAGAACCCGACTTTAAACAATATCATCTATTTTCAAACCTTAAGAATCCGCAACTTGAACAAAGTCATCTATTTACAATGCTTTAGAATCCGATTTTAAACGATATCACCTATTTTCGAACGTTAAGAATCGGCAACTTAAACAAAGTCATCTATTTACAGTGCGTTAGAATCCGACTTTAAACGATATAATCTATTAACGATATACTCTATTGTCAAACCTCAAGAATCCGCAACTTGAACAAAGTAATCTATTTACAATGCTTTAGAATCCGGCTTTAAACGATATCATCTATTTTCAATGCTTAAGAATCGGCGACTTGAACAAGTCATCTATTTACAATGCTTTAGAATCCGACTTTAAACGATATCATCTATTTTCAAACTTTTAGAATCCGCAACTTGAACAAAGTCATCTATTTACAATGCTTTGGAATCCGACTTTAAAAGATATCATCTATTTTCAAACCTTAAGAATCCGCAACTTGAACAAAGTCATCTATTTACAATGTTTTAGAATCCGACTTTAAACGATATGATCGATTTTCAAACTTTTAGAATCCGTAACTTGAACAAAGTCATCTATTTACAATGCTTTAGAATCCGACTTTAAACATTATCATCTTTTTTCACACCTTAAGAATCCGCAACTTGAACAAAGTCATCTATTTACAATGATTTAGAATCCGACTTTAAATGATATCATCTATTTTCAAACCTTAAGAATCTGCAACTTAACAAAGTCATCTATTTACAATGGTTTGGAATCCGATCTTAAACGATATCATCTATTTGCAAACCTTAAGTATCCGCAACTTGAACACAGTCATATATTTACAATGCTTTAGAATCCGACTTTAAACGATATCATCTATTTTCAAACATTAAGAATCCGCAACTTGAACAAAGTCATCTATTTACAATGCTTCAGAATCCGACTTTAAACGATATCATTAATTTTCAAAATTTAAGAATCCGACACTTGAACAAAGTCATCTATTTACAATGCGTTAGAATCCGACTCTTCACGATATCATCTATTTTCAAACCTTAAGAACTCGCAACTTGAACAAAGTCATCTATTTACAATGCTTTAGAATCCGACTTTAAACGATATCATCTATTTTCAAACCTTAAGAATCGGCAACTTGAACAAAGTCATCTATTTACAATGCTTTAGAATCCGACTTTAAACGATATAATCTATTTTCAAACCTTAAGAATCCGCAACTTGAACAAAGTCATCTATTTACAATGCTTTAGAATCTGACTTTAACCGATATCATCTATTTTCCAACCTTAAGAATCCGCAACTTGAACACAGTCATCTATTTACAATGGTTTGGAGACCTATCTTAAACGATATCATCTATTTTCAAACTTAAAGAATCCGCAACTTGAACACAGTCATCTATTTACAATGCTTTAGAATCCGACTTTAAACGATATCATCTATTTTCAAACCTGTAGAATCCTCAACTTGAACAAAGTCATCTCTTTACAATGCGTTAGTATCCGACTTGAAACGATATCATCTATTTTAAAACCTTAAGAATCCGCATCTTGAACAAAGTCATCTATTTACAATGCTTTAGAATCCGACTTTAAACGATATCATTTATTTTCACACCTTAAGAATCCGCAACTTGAACAAAGTCATTTATTTACAATGCTTTAGAATCCGACTTTAAACGATATCATCTATTTTCAAACCTTAAGAATCCGCAACTTGAACAAAGTCATCTATTTACAATGCTTTAGAATCCGACTTTAAACGATGTCATCTATTTTCAAACTTTAAGAATCCGCAACTTGAACAAAGTCATCTATTTACAATGCGTTAGAATCCGACTTTAAACGATATCATCTATTTTCAAACCTGAAGAATCCGCAACTTGAACAAAATCATCTATTTACAATGCTTTAGAATCCGACTTGTCACGATATCATCTATTTTCAAACCTTAAGAATCCGCAATTTGAACAAAGTCATCTATTTACAATGCTTTCGAATCTGACTTTAAACGATATCATCTATTTTCAAACCTTAAGAATCCGCAACTTGAACAAAGTCATCTATTTACAATGCTTTAGAATCCGACTTTAAACGATATAATCTATTTTCAAACCTTAAGAATCCGCAACTTGAACAAAGTCATCTATTTACAATACTTTAGAATCCGACTTTAAACGATATCATCTATTTTCAAACCTTAAGAATCCGCAACTTGAACAAAGTCATTTATTTACAATGCTTTAGAATCCGACTTTAAACGATATCATTTATTTTCAAACCTTAAGAATCCGCAACTTAAACAAAGTCATCTATTTACAATGCTTTAGAATCCGACTTTAAACGATATCATCTATTTTCAAACCTTAAGAATCCACAACTTTAACAAAGTCATCTATTTACAATGCGTTAGAATCCGACTTTAAACGATATCATCTATTTTCAAACCTTAAGAATCCGCAACTTGAACAACGTCATCTATTTACAATGCTTTAGAATCACACTTGCAACGATATCATCTGATTTAAAACCTTAAGAATCCGCAACTTGAACGAAGTCATCTATTTCCAATGCTTTTGAATCCTACTTTAAACACTATCTTCTATTTTCAAACCTTAAGAATCCGCACTTTGAACAAAGTCATCTATTTACAATGCTTTAGAATCCGACTTTAAACGATATCATCTATTTTCACCCCCTTAAGAATCCGCAACTTGAACAAAGTCATTTATTTACAATGCTTTAGAATCCGACTTTAAACGATATAATCTATTTTCAAACCTTAAGAATCCGCAACTTGAACAAAGTCATCTATTTACAATGCTTTAGAATCCGACTTTAAACGATATCATCTATTTTCAAACCTTAAGAATACGCAACTTGAACAAAGTCATCTATTTACAATGCTTTAGAATCCGACTTTAAAGGATATCATCTATTTTCAAACCTTAAGAATCCGCAACTTGAACAAAGTCATCTATTTACAATGCTTTAGAATCCGACTTTTACTGATATCATCTATTTTCAAACCTTAAGAGTCCGCTACTTGAACAAAGTCATCTATTTACAATGCTTTAGAATGCGACTTTAAACAATGTAATCTATTTTCCAACCTTAAGAATCCGCAACTGTAATAAAGTCATCTACTTACAATGCTTTAGAATCGTACTTTAAACAATATCATCTATTTTCAAACCTTAAGAGTCCGCCACTTGAACAAAGTCATCTATTTACAATGCTTTAGAATCCGACTATAAACGATATCATCTATTTTCAAACCTTAAGAATCCGCAACTTGAACAAAGTCATCTATTTACAATGCTTTAGAATCCGACTTTAAACTATGTCATCTAATTTCAAACATCAAGCATCCGCAACTTGAACAAAATCATCTATTTACAATGCTTTAGAATCCGACTATAAACGATATCATCTATTTTCAAACCTAAAGTATCGGCCACTTGTACAAAGTCATCTATTTACAATGCTGTAGAATCCGACTTTAAACGATATCATCTATTTTCAAACCTTAAGAATCCGCAACTTAACAAAGTCATCTATTTACAATGGTTGGTAATCCGATCTTAAACGATATCATCTATTTTCAAACCTTAAGAATCCGCAACTTGAACACAGTCATCTATTTGCAATGCTTAGAATCCGACTTTAAACGATATCATCTATTTTCAACCCTTAAGAATCCGCAACTTGAACAAAGTCATCTATTTACAATGCTTTAGAATCCGACTTGAAACGATATCATCTATTTTCAAACCTTAAGAATCCGCAACTTGAACACTGTCATCTATTAACAATGCTTTAGAATCCGACTTTAAATGATATAACTATTTTCAAACTATCAGAGTCGTCAACTTGAACAAAGTCATCTATTTACAATGCTTTAGAATCCGACTTTAACCGATATCATCTATTTTCAATCCTTAAGTATCGGCAACTTTAACAAAGTCATCTATTTACAATGCTTTAGAATCGAACTTTAAACGATATCATCTATTTTCAAACCTTAAGAATCGGCAACTTGAACAAAGTCATCTATTTACAGTGCTTTAGAATCCGACTTAAAACGATATCATCTATTTTCAAAGCTTGAGAATCGGCGACTTGAACAAGTCCTTAATTTACAATGCTTTAGAATCCGACTTGAAACGATATCATCTATTTTAAAACCTTCAGATCCGGTAACTTGAACAAAGTCATCTATTTACAATGCTTTGGAATCCGACTTTAAACGATATCATCTATTTTCAAACCTAAAGAACTCGCAACTTGAAAAAGTCATCTATTTACAATGCTTTAGAATCCGATTTTAAACGATATCATCTATTTTCAAACCTTAAGAATCCGCAACTTGAAAAAGTCATCTATTTACAATACTTTAGAATCCGACTTTAAACGATATAATCTCTTGTCAAACCTTAAGAATCCGCAACTTGAACAAAGTCATCTATTTACAATGCTTTAGAATCCGACTTGAAACGATATCATCTATTTTCAAACCTTAAGAATCCGCAACTTGAACAAAGTCATCTATTTACAATGCTTTAGAATCCGACTTTAAACTATGTCATCTATTTTCAAACATCAAGCATCCGCAACTTGAACAAGGTCATCTATTTACAATGCTTTAGAATCCGACTATAAACGATATCATCTATTTTCAAACCTTAAGTATCGGCCACTTGAACAAAGTCATCTATTTACAATGCTTTAGAATCCGACTTTAAACGATATAATCTATTTTCAAACCTTAAGAATCCGCAACTTGAACAAAGTCATCTATTTACAATGCTTTAGAATCCGACTTTAAACGATATCATCTATTTTTAAACCTTAAGAATCCGCAACTTGAACAAAGTCATCTATTTACAATGCTTTAGAATCCGACTTAAAAGGATATCATCTATTTTCAAATTTTAAGAATCCGCAACTTGAACAAAGTCATCTATTTACAATGCTTTAGAATCCGACTTTTACCGATATCATCTATTTTCAAACCTTAAGAATCCGCAACTTGAACAAAGTCATCTATTTACAATGCTTTAGAATGCGACTTTAAACAATGTCATCTATTTTCCAACCTTAAGAATCCGCAACTGTAATCAAGTCATCTACTTACAATGCTTTAGAATCGTACTTTAAACAATATCATCTATTTTAAAACCTTAAGAATCCGCAACTTGAACAAAGTCATCTATTTACAATGCTTTAGAATCCGACTTTAAACGATATCATCTATTTTCAAACCTTAAGAATCCGCAACTTGAACAAAGTCATCTATTTACAATGCTTTAGCATCCGACTTTAAACTATGTCATCTATTTTCAAACATCAAGCATCCGCAACTTGAACAAGGTCATCTATTTACAATGCTTTAGAATCCGACTATAAACAGTATCATCTATTTTCAAACCTAAAGTATCGGCCACTTGAACAAAGTCATCTATTTAAAATGCTGTAGAATCCGACTTTAAACGATATCATCTATTTTCAAACCTTAAGAATCCGCAACTTAACAAAGTCATCTATTTACAATGCTTTAGAATCCGACTTTAAACGATATCATCTATTTTCACCCCCTTAACAATCCGCAACTTGAACAAAGTTATCTATTTACAATGCTTTAGAATCCGACTTTAAACGATATAATCTATTTTCAAACCTTAAGAATCCGCAACTTGAACAAAGTCCTCTATTTACAATGCTTTAGAATCCGACTTTAAACGATATCATCTATTTTCAAACCTTAAGAATCCGCAACTTGAACAAAGTCATCTATTTACAATGCTTTAGAATCCTACTTTAAATGATATCATCTATTTTCAAAACTTAAGCATCCGCAACTGTAATAAAGTCATCTACTTACAATGCTTTAGAATCGTACTTTAAACAATATCATCTATTTTCAAACCTTAAGATTCCGCCACTTGAACAAAGTCATCTATTTACAATGCTTTAGAATCCGACTTTAAACGATATCATCTATTTTCAAACCTAAAGTATCGGCCACTTGAACAAAGTCATCTATTTACAATGCTGTAGAATCCGACTTTAAACGATATCATCTATTTTAAAACCTTAAGAATCGGCAACTTGAACAAAGTCATCTATTTACAATGCTTTAGAATCCGACTTTAAAGGATATCATCTATTTTCAAAGCTTAAGAATCGGCAACTTGAACAAAGTCATCTATTTACAATGCTTTAGAATCCGACTTTGAACTATGTCATCTATTTTCAAACATCAAGCATCCGCAACTTGAAGAAGGTCATCTATTTACAATGCTTTAGAATCCGACTATAAACGATATCATCTATTTTCAAACCTAAAGTATCGGCCACTTGAACAAAGTCATCTATATACAATGCTTTAGAATCCGACTTTAAACGATATCATCTATTTTCAAACCTAAAGAATCCGCAACTTGAACAAAGTCATCTATTTACAATGCTTTATAATCCGACTTTAAATGATATCATCTATTTTCAAAACTTAAGCATCCGCAACTGTAATAAAGTCATCTACTTACAATGCTTTAGAATCGTACTTTAAACAATATCATCTATTTTCAAACCTTAAGAGTCCGCCACTTGAACAAAGTCATCTATTTACAATGCTTTAGAATCCGACTTTAAACGATATCATCTATTTTCAAACCTAAAGTATCGGCCACTTGAACAAAGTCATCTATTTACAATTCTTTAGAATCCGACTTTAAACGATATCATCTATTTACAACTTTAAGAATCCGCAATTTGAACAAAGTCATCTATTTACAATGCTTTAGAATCTGACTTTAAACGATATCATCTATTTTCAAACCTTAAGAATCCGCAACTTGAACAAAGTCATCTATTTACAATGCTTTAGAATCCTACTTTAAACGATATCATCTATTTTCAAACCTTAAGAATCCGCAACTTGAACACAGTCATCTATTTACAATACTTTAGAATCCGACTTTTAACGATATCATCTA